>WBNH01011634.1:52179-92837 GCA_013401255.1 Urocolius indicus | reverse complement strand
CACCACAACGGTCATCCCTTCCCCCCCCGCTTCCCCCCCGAGGGCCCGCCATTCGCCTCCCCCCGCCGCGGCTGCGGCGGCGGACGCAAAACAAAAGTCAGCGCGGGCGGGCACCCCCCCGCGTCCAGCTGTGTCAGCTGACGGCGGCAGGACCCGGCCCGGCCCGGCCCGGCGCAGCCCCGCCCGGGTGCCGGGGTGCGGGAGCCCCCAGCGCCGCCATGGCCCCGCGNCTGCCCCCCGCCGCCGGGCGCAGGCGGGCTGTTCGCTCCTTCGCCCCTTCGCCACGCACCAGCCTCGACACCGAAAAACGCCGTTTTCTGCGCTTTTTTTCTTTTTGCCTTCCCCCCCCCCCCCGCGAGAGCAAACGCTCGATTCCTGTCAGCGCTTACACCGCTAAACGGCCCAGGGGCTGCCCGGCGACGCGAAGCCCCTTCAGATAACGCCGTGCGGCACGGCACGGCAGGGCACGGCACGGCACGGCACGGCACGGCACGGCACGGCACGGCACGGCACGGCACGGCACGGCACGGCACGGCAGGGCACCCTCCGATGAAACGAAGCTGCCCGCGCCCGCGTGCTGAGCTCGGCCGTGAAGAGGAGGAGGAGGAGGAGGAGGAGGGAGCCCCGGTTCTGCTCGGCCGGAGGGAGGGGGCAGAAGCTCTTACCGAGTTGTAGGCGAGGGCCGAGGGGCAGCGTGGGGCAGCGCCAGAGCAGCGCGGCGTGCCCCGGCTCCATCGCTCCGTGCCGCCGCCTCACTCCATTGCCGGGCTCTCGGCGCCCAGTTTCGGTACCTCCTCTCGCACGGTCTTTTTTAATCGTTTTGCGGGATGACCTGAGAGTTAATTCTGCTGACTCGAGTGCGCTGCTCAGCTCCTGGGGACCGTGGGTGCTTCTTAAAAACGAGTGCACGGAAAGGGAGGAGGTACACAGGAAGATTTTAGACCGTTTTTGCTTTGTTTTCTCTTCTTTTTTTTTGCTTGATTCTGCAAGATTCTGCAATACTTAAAAACACCCGTGGTGATGGGCATGTTAGAGGCAGCTAACACAGTTACAGGGGTGCCTGGGCAGCATTCATTAGTAATTCACTCTGGTGCGTGACATGCCTCGTACTAGAAAAGGATCATCTCTTCTGTCACAAGCTTGGATTTCCTGTGGTGGGGGTGATTGGGGTTTTTTTTTGGGGGGGTTGTTTGTTTGAGAGGGGAATATTTGAACCCAAAGGTTATAAAGGCTGGGTTCAGCCTACAAGTTGTGTGGATCGGAGGAACCCATTCAGGGTACGTAGTGAAGGATTTTAGCTTACAGACAGCCTTTAGCAATTTGGCTCCACCCCCCTAATAACTTGTTTTTCTCCATCATTCTCCAGGTAGTGTCCATTTCATGGGGTTATACCCCAGGATCAGGAGGTAACTCCCAGGACAAGTTTCTACAGCCTCTGCCTTTCTTGATTTTCCTCCTGTGTTCATGGGAAAGCCTTTTGTGGCTCAGTATAGACGTCTCAGACATCCCTCAAACAATTCAGTTTCTCTGGATTCTCACTGTGCATCACTAGGGCAGCATCTAGCCAAGTACCTCATGTGGGGTTGGTATAAATAAACAAATTAGGGTTTAATCCCTTTAAAGTGGTTAACCACTTTATTGCCATTTGTAGATTTCAGCAAATGTCAAAATATACACATATCAAAGCTGAAAGAAGAAAATCATGATTTTGTTGTTGTTTTTCTTGACTGAGCTGTCATGTGGCAAAGTATCAGCAGGAATGAGCATTAGGGATAGAGAACACGCTCAAACTGCAAGTGAAATATCTGTGAATACCAATGTGGATATGGAAGGATCTCGGGGAAAAATTAATAGTGGAAAATTAAAATTCAAAAGCGAAATGAAGGCTTTGGTTACTTCCCCCCCCCCCACCCCCCTTTCTAGAGAAACATAAACAGAGGCAATGAGACCATTTCCTCAGTGGGGTTACATGACTGGGCAAATGTTTAGTTCTAAACTGGAACTGCTGCTTCGAGGAGGGAGGGGAGTGTGGTACAAAATATTATGACAAGGGGAGTGCTCTAAGTGAGGATAAGTTGGCATGATGAACAGATGGAGTATTCAATAACAGGAGGTTATTAATACTGCAGTTTGGTATTCTCTACGCTTCTTCATGAAGGGATTCATATGCTTGCTCTTTTTCCTTTCTGATTGTATGCAGACTTAACAAATAGGCAGGCTGGAGGCTGTGCTGGGCTTATTTCCCTCCCGGCGCACACACGTCACAGATTCACGTCTCCTGTGAAAAAATACTAAGGGCTGGATCCTCAAGCTGATCCTAACTAGACCGCCTGTGTTCTTTTCAATAGTGGAAAGTTGATTTGCACCTGCTGAAGGAGAGAGGTTATCTGACCCCTGTCGAAAGGTCTCTCCACCCTGTTCTTTGACAGCTGCCACGAGGCACCTGCTCTGAAGACAGTCAGGATAGAAAAGAAAATGAAATAACCCACGAGCGATTGAAGCCTTCCTTCAGAACACAACGCCATGTTCTTTCTGTTTCAGAAAATCACACTTCCTTTGGCCTGGAGTTTGGGTATTCACCCCTACATGGCCTGATTTTAGACTGGATTTGGGAAAATCCAGGAGCTGCCCAGCTGACTCCCGTCAGGCCTTTGGCCACCCTGATCCCTTTTACTTCCTATGTTCTGCTCACCTCTGGGTCACTAAACATTCAGTCACCTTCACATCTTTCAGACCATGCCTTGTACAGCTACAGCGCAAGTAAATCTTCCACAAAATGTAACAGTCCCCTTCCTCTTATCACAGTTTGGCACTGCAACAATTCTTTGTTTACCAGTAACATTACACAGCTGAGTTGTCTTCTGTGTTTCACACAAAGAATTATGGCATTTTTCAAAGCCCCCAAACTGTTTCTTGGCTTCTTCAGAGTCAGCTGGAGGAGCACATGTGCTGAAGAGTAAATACATTGTTTTAAGTGTATCTGTTAACAGCCATATGTATCATTTAAGTACAAGTTTTATTCCCCTCAGAATGTCTAGCCGTAAGGGCATGACCTTGGGCTTTCACAAATGAGACACATTAGGGGATGATATCTTTAGCAGATGTGACTTTGAAGATACAGAAAGAGGAAGTTTTGCTGTTGTTATCATCTAAGCAACAAGCCAAGATACATGTTGAATGCTCCCTAAAGTGAATAATGGCGTTTGACAATATTCTTACATCTAGTTACTGAGATCATGTCCTCAAAGGTTTTCTTTAGTTTGCCATTGCTGCGTGTCCTGGCTCTTCCAGGCGTGTTTTTGCCTCAGCATCAAACACACATCATCCATTGGAACGGTTTTTTCAAGCCATCATTTTAAAAACCTTTATGCCTTTCTTCATCAGAATTGAAGCTTATATTTCAATGGAATATCTTTACTTTTGTCAACAGTAAATCTTGCAGATGCTATTAGGAAAGCCTGCAAGGGATTTACGTCTGAAGAAAAGAATGGTCGGATAAAGCAGGTCCAACATATAAATTTCATTCTAAAAATAGATCTTTAAAAAGTCTAATCAAAATAAGTCAACACAATTTCTTTACAATCTGGAAAGAAGACTGTGTTTGGATTTAAATCTTTCCTTAATTCTTTTGCTCAGATCCCAAAAAGCAGTTGTTTGTAAAACACACTCAGGGAGATCAGTCTACTTTCATTTTACAGTTGCATATTTTAATTAGAGCTGCTTGGCTTTTTTTAATGTATAACTTCCCCTGTGTGAAACTCCCTGCTGTAGGAAGTTAATGCCTTCTGCTTGATGTGAAAGAGAAAGGCCATTTTGTAGAAATACTTTTCAGCAGCTTCTGAGGGAGAAATGGGAAAAAGAATAACTGAACAAAAGGGAAATGCCTCATCTTTAAGAAGTGGTGGTCATCATAAGCATGAAATAAAACAGAGGGCCTTCATCTACTGTAAAGAAAGGTTTGCTGAGGGATCAAAGCCTCCAAGTTCCACTTAATGAACAAGAAGCTCAGCTGTGTCAGACATTCAAAAGTCATTTTTGAAATGCCAAATGTGCATTGCTCCTTTCTCAGAATGCTATACCGGTGCTATGCTGGACATACCAGCCATACAGGAGTGAAAAAGCTTGCAGTGCGCTGAATGAATGGAAGAATAAATTCCCTTCAAACCAGCGAGCACACAAAACCCCTCTCTCCTCTCATGTTATCTGTACTAAGTGACTAAGGGATTTTCTTCTTGATCTCGCCCTCTTCATACAAGTGCTAAAAACACAAGGACCAGGGTGGAATTAAATCCTCCGCATTTTCTGGTTATCGTTAAAGGAGCACTATCAATTTCCATCTAGTCAGGACGAGCTAACAGACCGTTTTCAAGAAGGTCTGTGTTCTGGCTGAAGAGAAAAAGAAGACAGAGATGAACAGCAGAAGAGACCTATGGAGAACCATTAGTGGATGTCAGCCATTGTCCATCTGTTCACAGTGGAATAAATCCAGACCTGAAGGGAACAACTGCAACCTGCCCCATATGGCTGGCTCCCTTCTGCGCTGGCAGGGCTTCTTTAGGGATTTGACATTGGACAAGGTAAAGGAGAAGCAGCACAATCTGTCTTCCCAGGAACATGAAGGACCAAAAAGTGGGTTAGTAACCCAGGGGAAGGTTTTTTTTTTTCTTCTCACCTGTCTGAAATCTCAGAGCTCATTCAACCTGTGGACGTTGCAGAGATACTACGCTGAGGCCCTTACTCCCCTTAATGGAGTCTTTTCTCTACTAACACAATTACACGGGCAGTGGATAGCCCCTCAATCAGAGGGGGACATCACCAATCCAGCTGTCTCCCAAGGTGCTCAGACAAAGTATTTGGCATATATTACACCAAAAAAAATCAATTAAAATCTAGACTGCAATACACTTTCAACAGAATGAACCAGCATAACAATATTCTGCGTTTACTTTTATAGGACTGGATTGTAGCAAATTACTGTTGACTAGTAATTTACTTCTTGAGTTTTAAATCAGTCTGGGTGTGGTCCTGAAGCAGAGTATTATTTGCTATATGATTAAGGGCAGTAGGCTCAGACCCATATGGAATAATCATGACATCTGATTGTCTCTTTAAAATTGTAAGTAAAACCAGATACTCTTTGTGATGCTGCATTCTATATGCAAAGAAACAGATGTACATATTAAAGCCAAATGCATGGCTCGAAACCTGTAAGTTTGTAGTAGATTCAACAACCTGTTTGGTGGTAGTAATTTCACAGGGAATAATTAACCAGCCAGTGGCCTAAGCAGAACCAGTGGATGTCCTGAGTGAACATGTTGTGAGTCTGACTTCAGTCTTAAGACAGCCTGCTGAGAAACTTGACAGATGCAGAAAATCAAAAACGTGCAAAAACTACATTCACCTACACAGATTCAAGGGCAGGCTACTGCCCACACTGCTTCCAGAAGGAAGGAGAGAGATGCTCAGGCTGGAGGCTTGATGTCTGCTCCAGCTCTAAAGCCATAAGCAGTTGGAATTTGCCAGCTTTACTCCAAATGTGAGTTGATTATCTGCTCAGAAGTGGGATTCGTTATCCTGGGCCTGGCACCATGCTAAAGCAGAAGCAGAGGCATCTCTAGGAGATGTTGTACATTCACACCAACCTTGACTGGCAGTAACTTAGCGGTCTCTGTGCTGCAGTGTTATTTTCACTGTCTTACTCTCTACTACCTCTTCAATTCCGTTGCTTGATGCTTGGCATCTTATTTTTGTCAAAGTTGCTCAACAAGTAGCCAGGAAAAGAAAAGTTACAGTTATATCAGAGAGAACTATTAAAGCTCCCAAACCATGATACTTGCACTTATAAATGTCACTCATTCACTGGGTGGCACAGAGAACATCATACTTCTTGTTTGAAACATGTACCACGATGCTGCAGACCCTCTCAGGAAAAAATAAAGGCAGGTATGAACTCAAATCAACTTCTCACTGAGCATTGTAGAGGCTTTTCTCTCAAGCTAACCTTGAGGCTCACCAATCTGACAAACTGGCAAAGATACTAAAGGATGCAAAAAGCAAAATGTCCCTTTGCTGTCCAGGACCTTGAGTACAACCACACATTGTGATTATACAGATTTATGACATTAAAGTGAACTCTCCTGTTTTCTCCAGTTTGGGATGATTACTAATTATCAGTCTTGAATTCCACCCTCTGCTAAATTGAATGCTGCTTTGTGCCCTCATGAAATACTGCACTACCAGCACTCCACTATCACCTCGAGCTAAGAGAACGGTTCATTACTGAGCAAAAAGTGACCTCTAGTGAATCATCCCACCAGCTCCTGAGACACACAACATCTCCCTGGCAGCGCCTTTTCACTGATCACATCCACAGACAATTAAAAGCTGGTCATGCCACACCACGACATTCGTCAGCATCTGTACACCATCAGTCAAGCACTTCAGATCCCTTCAGTTAACTTGCACTTTGCGCAGCAGCTATAGCATACAACAACATCAACATTTGCACATCAACCTGAACGCATTTGTATAAACACAATTAAAACTGCCTACAGATAACTATTAGAGAATTTAATGGGCTATGATAAAAACTGGAAGCCCTAACTGGACATTTTTATCTTGTCTTCATTTCATTGTAAAAGCAGTATGTCCAGAAATTTGTAAATGAATTAAGAAAAGCATCCTATTAAATATGTAAAAATAATAATAATCTCCATGAACAGCCCTTTGTGCTCAAAGAAAATAGGAAAATTAGAGTGGAGACAAACAGTGGCAGTGAAAATCAATTCCATGTTTACGACATATGGGACAAGATACAGGCCAAGCGATCCATAGCAGTGAGTGGTCGATGATTTCAGGACAGTAAAAAGACACTAGAAAGGTTTCACAAGTAAAACACGTACCCCATTGACACAGAAACGCATCTCCTGTTCTCTGCCTCCCTATCTCTACCAATACACTATTATTTTATACCCTTTTTATACTCTAATATGTATATATTTTCTAACAAACATTTTACGAGTAGTTATTGGGAGGGGCAGCTTTATTTTCTTTTCCTAAACCAAAACCAAAGGGTAATGGGATAAAGCTGGAACACAAAAAGTTCCACTTAAATATAAGAAAAAACTATTTCACTGTTGAGGTGAGGGAGCCCTGGCACAGGCTGCCCAGGGAGGGTGTGGAGGCTCCTTCCTTGGAGGTCTTCAAGACCTGCCTGGACATGTTCCTTTGTGACCTGATCTAGGTGAACCTACTTCTGCAGGGAGGTGGACTTCATGATCTCTATAAAGATCCCTTGCAACCCCACCCATTCTATGATTCAAAATAAATACTCTTGTGCAACCTTTTTACTTCCCAAGATTTAAAAATCAATCACTGAAAAGTAAAATGCAAGAAATCATTAGCCCTTTGCAAGACTCTTAAGATACAACTCAAATCCTAAAAAGTGTCAGTTTATGTGTAAGCTTACACAGTCAGATGGCAACCTTCTGTATACTGAAGAAGCTCCCTTTGTCTTGCTGTAGAATGAAAAGAGAGGACTCTTGTCCTGGTATAAATACTGCCTGATCGTACTACTTCTGTTCCTATAACATAGAACTGATAACAGAAGAAAGTTGGTTCAAAGAGGTGATAATCAGTATCAATAGATTTATATTTGTTGCCAAATACCCCAATTTACAAAGGCAGCACTGTGCATTATGATAGGATGGTATTATTTAAAGATTACTGGATAAAGTTTCCAAAGCCCTGCTATATTACCTGAAAAATAATGCTGCAGAGATAACACATTCCATGAAAATCTCCTCTAAACCTTGATGTTTGCAAATTGTTCAACTCCTCTAAGCAGGAAAGCACTACCTGGCAGAGATGGTTTGTTGAATTTGTATCACAGCAACACATCTGTGGTCCTACAGGTGTCTTTCGGGAACTCCATGATCACACAATGCCCATGACTCTTGACAGCAGAATGGCAGTTGCTGTTGTGGCTGGCAGGCCATGGCAGGGCAGCTGGGCTGATACCTCTGCAGTGTCTGTGGTCCACAATGACATTCACAGAATGACAGAATGGCAGGGGTTGGAAAGAACCTTTAGAAATCATCCAGTCCAACCCCCCTGCAGAAGCAGGTTCACCTAGATCAGGTCACATACAAACGCGTCCAGGCGTGTTTTGAGATGGAGCCTCCACACCCTCCCTGGGCTCCCTCACCTCAACAGTGAAATAGTTTTCCCTTGTGTTTAAATGGAACTTTTTGTGTTCCAGCTTCTTTCCATTAGCCCTTGTCCTGTCACTGGATCCAACAGGAAAAAGGGATGCCCCAGCCTCCTGACACCTACCATTTAGATATTTGTAAATATTAATGAGATCCCTCCTCAGTCTTCTCCAGACTAAACAGCCCCAGTTCCCGCAGCCTTTGCTCATAAGAAAGATCTCAGTGGCCCTGTGCTGGACTCTCTCCAGCAGTTCCCTGTCCCTCTTGAGCTGAGGAGAACAGATCTGAACACAGGACTCCAGATGAGGCCTCAGCAGGGCAGAGGAGAGGGGGAGCAAAACCTTCCTCGACCTGCTGCCCACACTCTTCTTGATGCATCCCAAGATGCCATTTGCCTTCTTGGCCAGGAGGGCACATTGCTGGCTCATGGTTAGTTTGCTGTCAGCCAGAACTCCCAGGTTTCTCTCCACAAATCCCACAAAGAGTTCATCATGAACTGTAAACGAAGTGCATTACAATAAAGGAAAAGAACTTTCAATGATGGTTTTGAAAGGTAAATTTCCTAGAAAAGGCTACTGAATAGAAGAGGATTTTGAACATCATATCAGCCTCTGAAATGTGTTTCAATGAATGCACTGCGTTACTTATCTTACTCTTTACAGGTTGTTTTCATTTATTTTGTCAAGACAATTATTCACTCTCTTAACATATGCTGCCTTTTTTATGAAGCAGGGTATCTAAAACTGCTTTTTAGTAATGAACTATGATTTTTCACTACACTGATGTGCCATTTGAGCTACCAGGTCACAGGAAACACAGTAAGCAATTAAAAACCTGCCACATTGATGCAAATCAAGAATTTCAACATTTTCATTTTTATTGCCTAGTTCTAGAGAACATCTTAGAGTAAACAAACCCTGTTTTTTAACCTGCTTCAAACTCTTACGTTTTATTTGGGTTCTATTTATTCCTATGACCAGCAGAAGTGTCACTGATATTACAATCAGCTTTTATTACTTTGCATATCTGGAAGAATGATCACAGTACAGGCTCATACATCACCTCAGGAAGCATAAAGCTCAGCAGACATACTCAAAAAGGGAAATAATTCCACGCAAACAGATTGGTTTCTTAATTAAAATGATTTGATATGCCTTATGAGCAGTACAAGTTACATCAGAGATGATGAAGTTACCTTAGGAGAAATGTACTTTAAATTAACTAGTGGAGGCTAAAGACAACTGAGCTGTAATAATAAGTAAATGTATATAGATAATGTATAAATAATTAATTAGCTTTCCCTGAAAGACATGGAAACAAATGAGAATAGTTTGGATATTACTGTGTTGTGCCGAACTGTTAACTAAAGTGGCTTCTGAGACGCACGACCCAGAAAGGCTGAAGTTTGTCTTTCCCAGAGGCTGCACCTACACGATTTACATTACAGAGAAAACCATGTCAGAAAGAACTATCACAGGACAGGAATGAACAATAATTCACGTACACAGCAACTACCATAAAGATAATAAAACCCCACCCTACCTTGGTTCAGAAAGAGGATTTTCAATGTTTTGCCTGTTAAGCACCGTAACTGTATTGTAACTTCTACTAAACATCAAATACTGAGAGGCAAGGGATCATTTTTTATTTCTTGAGGTTTTATAATCCCAACCAGAGATAAGTGCTCTCCTCAGTCTATTCGTGGATCTTTCCTGACAAAATATCTCCAATTGTGTGAAAGTATATGGATGCTTTGAGGTAGAGACAGATGTCTGCAAGGCTGTAGGCTGAGGTCATCAAACTCATCTCATTTGTGACCTAATCCTGGTCTCTTGGCTGTCTTAAAAAAAGAGAAAGGAGGGGGGAGGGGCAGGGGAGAAGACAGATGGAAAGGACACAAATGAAATTCTGTACTAATTTATGTAAAAATTTGTTCTGGTTAACTTTCAATCTAACAGCACACAGAAGTTTCTGTAACATACAGCCAACGTGATGCACATTGACAAGATATGTATTTGGTTATCTATCACTACTAGTTCTCACAGTGTAATTATTGTTCCTGGCTTTATTAGCAGTCAACTCTTATTTCCTGATCATCTAACCAACCAACTTCAAGAACTTGTCTCTGTATCTCATTTCAAAAGCGGTTTTATTGCGCTAAGTGGGTGCCAATGCTTAATTTTCTACATATTTTACATAAATCTTTATTGATCAATGCATGGTTCAATTTCTCTGTTCTTGAAACATCCAAAGAAACAAGTGCCACGCTGACACTGACATCATTTCTGCTGCTTAAGGGAAGATAAAATTGGGTCTCTGAAAGCTGCAGGCAAAACACTACAATGGCTAACAACTATTCCTTGTGTGTACATGATTGGAACGGCTGTCTCCATTGGGCGCTGACTGTACGTTGTGGGGCACAGAATGGATTCACACAACATTTGTTTTGTTCACATCAGTTCATGTGTACACGCAGTACTCAACCAGCTCATTTTACAATCACTGCTACCTGCTCCCTGACCCCAGAGATGCCTTCTTGCCTTAAAAAAAAAAATCAAACCTCCAACACACTGCAAAATCCCTGCAATGTAAATACATATATGTGTATGTATATTCATGGCACAAAAGGGGGCTCTATTTTTTTTAACAAGCAAATATAGACTGATAGGAAATTTTCTGAACCTCATCTCCTTTCATGGCTGCAGCGCAGCCTAATTTTTTTAAATATAATCCACTCTTATGATCAACACTGTTTCTGTTCTGCTCTTGAAAAAAAATAAAACGACAAAAGGAGAAAAAGGTTTTATACAGGAGCATTAATAGTTCCACTTGCCCTGTGGCAAGCAGGGAAAATATGTCAATGTGAATTATTGTACTGTCTCCATGGATCAAGATTTCTCTTAGTGCTTTCAAAATTCCACTAACAGAAACAATTGCTAAGAGCATTTGCTACTTAGCCTGCTATGGTGGAATCAAATAAGACCCTAGGATCAACTAATGCTAAAATATTATCCTTTATATTGATTTTCTCCCCCTACATTAACTGAAGAAAGAAACAGCTAAATAATTTCACCCGGAAAGAACGGCATCTCCCTCTCACAAGGACATTCAAAGAATTTAAATAATCAAGATAATTGCAAAATAGAATTTTGAGGAGCTTACACGACCAGAAATGTAAGAATATCACAGTATAATTTTACTTCATTCTGCCCCAAACAAGTTGTACTACATATTCGCCTTACTACACAGAGAGTTACAGTGGCAAATGTAATCTCTTCTCTACAGAAACTGAGAACACCCACATAGATGCATGACAAAAAGGAATTCTAATTTTGCACAGTTGTGCATGCACATTCATATTTGAAGGAGTGAGCCAAATACTAATAAAGAGATTCCAAGTTCATTTTCTCTACTGGAAGGCTATTTTATGGGTATTTATTACATTCTCTTTCCATTATCTCTTTTCTAGCACTAGATTATGGTCTCAATTAGTTAATACAGTACAATTGTAGAAATTCATGGGACATTGGGCTGATATGTTTATGAAAATTTATTTCTGAACTTCTTGATCTGGCCAACAAGAACACAGTAGAATAAGAATGAATGAGTGATGAAATCCTGACACTGTGTACTTACACGTTATTGATTGCTTCTCCCAAATAGCAAATTATTTTCACTAGAAAATAATCATCTTGATGCTTATACTACATTCAGAACCAGGATTCATAAACATCTGACAAATTTATCTCAGGAAACCATGAAGATGCAATAAATTAGAGCTTTGCAGGGTGTCTTGAGTTAGCACTGCTGGTGTTCTGGTTAAAAAAGTTAGTGGTACACAAAAGCGATAAAAACAAACACATGTTAAAAGGCTTATGAATCAGTTAGCTTAGGACATGTTTGTCAATGAAAAACTCTCTCAATAGAGATGTTTCTAATGGGTATCTGTCATCATCTTCACCAACGATGTAGTCGTAAATAGAAAATCTTTGCCAAAATGACTGTGAACGTCACAAAAACAATAATAACTGTCTGTAAAAAATCATAGCAACAGCACAATCGCACAGTCATTTTGGATTACAGATAAATGAGGATCACAGAAACAAAACGTGCCTTAATAAAAACAAGATGGAAAGCTTTGCCGTTGGAAACTACTGTCACACTGGCAGGGTAGGGAGCTACAGCCTCAAAAGTGATGTGCAACTCTGTGTGAGTTCCAGGAACCACCAACCCCTCGACAGGAGGATCATAGAATCATAGAATAGTGGGGACTGGAAGGGACTTTTACAGATCATCTGGTCCAATCCCCCTGCAGAAGCAGGTCAACCTAGATCAGGTTATATAGAATGTGTCCAGGCGGGTCTTGAAGACCTCCAAGGAAGGAGCCTCCAAATCCTCCCTGGGCAGCCTGTGCCAGGGCTCCCTCATCTCAACAGTGAAATAGGTTTTACTTATGCTTAAATGGAACGATGTGTGTTCCAGCTTCATCCCATTACCCTTTGAGATAATGTTTGAGTTCCTTGAAGTAATAGTTCAGTTCAAGCACAGAGGAGATTTTTGCCTTTGTGGATAGGATTGTTGAGATGAAAAATAGTTAACTCTTGCCGTGAGCTCTGGCATCCATATTCTGTAAATTCAAAAGGCTGCATAAAGAAAAATGCCTTGAAGAACACATATTCAGGCTGCCAACAAAATTGAGAGGTAACTTGATTATGCTTTGTAGGGAGAAATATCAGATACCAAAGGACTACCTAACCTCAGAGGAAGACAGTGTTTCAGAAGTCTTTCTGAAAGATCAGTCAGTTACAAACATTGGAGCTGAGTTGTGTCAGGTTTATATGTGATACAAAGAGATCCAAGGTAACCAACCTCTACCTTTCTATTTCTATGTCTATAACCTGGAAATTCCTCCTGATCCTATGCTTTTGGGAGTTACAGCTCAAAAAACTTAAAGATGATTGTTGGTCATTGTGTTCCTCCCTATGGGAACGAACAGAATAGATGATCTGTCCTTCACCGAATGTTATCTGCTGATACAAATCTCTCCCTGCTCATGACATCCATTAGTAGATCACAATGATTACTGAGAAGTTGTGATGAAGTGAGATGTCTTATCATAAACCAGCTGAATTCCAGGAGGGAGCTCATGGTTATCTCACTGAGAGCACCACAGCCAGAGTAGACAGATTTCACCTGTATTTCAGTGGGAAACCCCACAACACCTGAAACAATAAACGCGAGCACTTTCAGTGCTAAATTGCTAACAAGTTGGGTTTATCCTCATTAAATAACTCTAAGATTTCAGGGTTCACACACTTTTCCGCCTGAGTGAGTGAGATAGGGATGTTTGGAGACTGGCAATGAATAAAGAGAATACTGTGCCAGGTGTTTGAGGCACGGTCTGTAATGAGACGAAGTTTCTGTAGCACCTTCATCACACTACACAGGGTTACGTTGCTGGCAGAAGTGTTCTCAGTAAGAGGTAACGAGATGGCAGCACTTCAGACTTCCCATTGCATTTCATAGGATGCTAGAAAAGGTTTTTCCAACCAAAATTATAAGATCATCAAGTCCAATCACTCACTTCACACTGCCAAGCCCATCACTAACCCATGTCCCTCAGCACTTCAGCTACACAGCTTTGCAATATTTACAGGGATGGGGACTCCACCACCTCCTTTGGCAGCGTGTGCCAGTGTCTAACAGCCCTCTCAGGGAATAAGTTCTTCCTAATGCCCAATCTAAACCTACTCTGGCACAACTTCAGCCCATTTCCTCTTGTCCTCTCATTCATTACTTGGGAGAAGAGACTGACCCTCACCTGCTACAATCTCCTTTCAGGTAGTTGTAGAGAGTGATCAAGTCCACCCCTCAGCCTCCTCTTCTCAGGACTAAACACCTCCAGCTCCCTCAGCCACTCCTCATCAGACTTGTGCTCCAGACCCTTCCCTAGCTTCATTGTCTGTCTCTGGACATGCTCCAGCCCCTCAGTGTCTTTCCTATAGTGAAGGGAACAAAACTGAAGACAGTATCTTCCTTCTGGCCCTGTCACGTTTGCCAGCGTCCAGTCTGCTGGGACCTCCCTGGTGAGCCAGGACTGCTGGCATATGATAGAAAGTGGTTTGGTGAGCACTTCATCAGCTCCTTCAGCACCCTCAGGTGGATCCCATCCAGCCCCAAGGACTTGTGTGTCAAGGTGGAGCAGCCGGTCACATACCATTTCCCCTTGGACTGGGGGGACTTCACTCTGTCCCCTGCCCCTGTCTTTCAATGGGATGGGTACCCAAAGAACAACTGATCTTACTATTGAAGACTGAGGCAAAGAAGGCATTAAGTACCTCAGTGTTTTCCTCATTCTTGGTCATTATGTTTGCCCCCACATCCATTAAAGGATGAAGAAGATTCTCCTCAGCCCTACTTTTGTTGCTTTTATAGAAACTTTTTCTATTATCTTTACAGCAGAGCCCAGCTTCAGTTCTTATTGTGCTTCAGCTCTTCTCATCTTCTCCCTGCATAACCTCAGAACCAAACTGTACTCCTCTTGAGTTGCCCGTCCCTTCTTCCAAAGGTCATAAACTCTTTTTTTTTCTCCTGAGCTCCAGCATAAGCTCTTTGTTCAGCCTGGCATACCTATGCCTTACAGAAGAATTAAACACAGTGGGTATAAGACAACAGTATTTTTCTACAATGTGGCTATCTCAGCTCCTTGCTTTTAGCAATCCATGTGACTGTACTCCAGTCACAACCCTATTCATTAATAACACATATCAGTGCCTCCATGTGCCTGTGCTCTCCTCACCCTTAATTTTGGCTTTAGCCAGCAGACATGTGTGTGTTTAACAGAACATGCATTGGAGATGGTGCCACCACTGAGGTCCACACACACATCTTCTGAATCCCTCTTAAACCAGAGTCTGTTACAAAGCTAACTCCTCATCACTCCCCCACAGTGCTGCCATAAATTGCATAAAACACTTCTTGGAGAGAAAAAAAATAATCTTTTTCTGAGACCCGAGAAGCACAAGTTGCACTAATCACTTCTGCAATAATTATGGCTCATGAACTAAGCGTGAACTATGTGTCTGTCTGCAGTTTTCACAATCAATTTAGCTTGGAAACAGAACTTTTCTGTTTTCCAATTTATTGGGAAAACTAAGAAGTTTGTGGGTTGTTTTTTCCTCTATGGACTACGCCTTGATGCTACTGAAATCAATGATTGTTTTTTCATTCAGGTATACAAGACCCCAATATGCTAAGACCAAAGTTTTAAGTTAAATTTGTAAGTATTTGCTGCACTAACAATTAAGACAAGCTAATTACTGCTTCCTAGAGCTCTACAATAATAATAATGAACATGAAACAAAGATCACTGTTATTCAGTTAGTAGTTTTCAGGTGGTTAAACTGAAAGGCTAGGGGGATTCAATTAAACTTTTAATAACTGTAGAGGACAGTACAGTTCAGTGTGCCAAAACAAACTTCAGCTCACAGATGCATTAAAAATTTGAAAGATTTTTAGTAAAGGAAATCCATATTTTATTAACATTCCTGCTACAGCTGAAGAAATAACATGTGCCATCATAAATTAAATGTTTAAATCAGTACTGTACACTGTCTTGGATATTGCCTGCCTTAAAATCAACTATTTCTGAAACTCATACTGAGTTTTTAGAAAAATACAGAGAATGTGAATCATCTTTTACCACACAGTCTCTCAGCCAAACTTGCTCCAGTTACAAATTAACCATAGGCAGGATGATAGGAAAACCAAACACCAGCTATAACAGGTATTTGTGGGATAAGGAGTTGGCTTCTCTGCTGACATCAGGCATATTCAACCTTCAGAAAACAGAAGAGGATGACTTTTATAATGGAGTAATCCTTTCCAGAAGAAGTCCTCTGACCTCCAGAGCTTGTTGTTCCTGCAGTTGACTTGCCACCTCTGCTGGCCTTACCCTCTGCCCATGATCAGGTAAGGGTAACAAAGTTGTGTGCACTTGGCCCATGTTTTTGCAAGGGCTGAGCAGAACCTGACACCTTATTCATATTTCATACTTTAACGATGATTCATTACTAATAGTCAGTAAATTCCCTGAATGTTGATAGAGCTTCCAAGAGAAAGGTGTTAAGTTTAGTGGAGGGATTAAAATCTTCACTGGCTTTGTCCTACACTCCCCACTCTCCTTTAGCAGAGTCGATGCTAACCTCTTCTCAGTGAAGACCTAAAGAAGTAAGACTTAGAAATACATAGAAATTTTGAAATTTGGAGATACTGGTTATAGTCAAAAGCTGCAGTTCAACAATAATATCACTGGGTGCCTTCATCTATTATTGTTAAATGAGTAGGATCTTCTAATGTGAGAGATCCCTCCAATCCACCACTTACTGCCGTCTCCAGGTAGAGTAGACCCCACTAAACACAACCTCTGAGCCCCATCATGCAACCACAGCTTTACCCTTCTGGTTGCCCACCAGACCACAACCATCCCACCACAACATGCCAACTTGAATAACACTGTGGGAGGGAGTGTGGACAGCTTTGCTAAAACCCAGAAAAACAGTACCTGCTGCTCTCCCCTTCATGTGCTCTGATACACTTCCCAGTCCTCGTACTACCGATGCAGTGGCAGAAACTTTTGCTTGCAATGCTCAAGTTTCAACTTCAGCTTTGATTTTCGTAACACCATCCCCACTTGCAAGGACAGTATTTCTAAATTCCTCCTTTGCAGCCTCTCCCTCCTTCCACCCATACCATGCCCTCATGCCCTTAGACATCCAAGTTTACTGGAGACTGTGTAAAGCCTCCACAGATCCGATTTATACATATGGTTTCCTGAGCAATTTAACCTAATGATTGACTTCCAGTTTCACTCAAAAAGGCTTTTCTTTTCTTTTTTTTTTTTTTTTCCTTTTTAAACAAAGGCTAACTTAAGGAACATTGACATCTATAATGGGACTTGGATGGCAGCATTTGAGTAGCATTAAAAAGCCTACTGGGAGCAAAATTATGCCTCTTAAGAAGAGTGTGGTTGTAGAATTTAACTGTTGCTTAGGCCTCTTCTTAAATTCTTATCTGTGCTAAACAATAGAAGCAATGAGTTGACTTCAGAAAAAAAATATCAATTTATTTTCTCCAGGTAATTTGGGCAATTAAAAAACCCCAGTCACCCAGATTAAGCAATATTTCCTAGAGTCTTCTCTTCCAGCAGCCACAGGAAAGATCATCCTTCAGTTCATTTTGGTAAATGTGATTATAGATCCATTTATACATATGACATTTTAGAAGTAATTGTATAAGGACAGCTAAGTAATTGTACTTGAAAACTTGATGATGGAAACAACTTTTTCTTTCTTGCATTCATCACAAATGAAAAGAGAATGCAGTGAGGTTTTTTTAATAAATAATAACCTAATTATTTCTGGAGGTTCTAAGTACAAACCTTCAGTCTGCTAAATGTTCCTGTGAAAGACAGATATTTTCCAACTCCATCAATTATAACTTATGTCAAACTGATTTTTGTTTCAGGAAGGAGTTTTCCTGTATTAAATAAAATTCTAGTGTTTTGGGTTTTTTTTTTTCCCCACATTTTGTTTTAGTTAATGGCAAATAAACTGCCCCAGGGGTGAGAAATATGGCCATATTATCAAATATGTTTCCACAAATAATGCATAAAAATATTGTTAGGCTGATGGCAGTTGTGAAACCGATGGCCTTTTCATTCTTAATCACTTAATCACTTAATCACTAATTTCAGGTCATTTTTTTTAAAGTACATTTCATCGAAGTGATTTTGAAATCCATCATTAGTCCATCATCTGAAACCACAAGGACCAAATGTAGGAATGCAGCCTAAAAGAGGTAACATTTCTGACCTAAATCACTGAAGTGAGTAAGGTAACATAGGAGGGCATTATGCCAAGGTGGGGTTTGTGCCTGAAATCACTACAACTCAAACTTGTAATAATGTTGATTAATTTAGACTTCTTTTCTGGAGACATTCCAAACCCACCTGGATGAGTTCCTGTGTGAACTACTGTAGGTGATCCTTCTCTGGCTGGGGGGTTGGACTGGATGATCTTGGGAGGCCCCTTCCAACCCTTGAGATTTTGTGAAAATATTTGAGGGAGGACTTCCCTTCTTGCCTTTTAGTGCAGAGTTGGGCAGGGTGTCACCATCTGCTCTGCAAGAGAAGTCACTGAGCTCAGTCTTCCTCCACTGGGTCATCTCATCTGGTCTGCCCTTGCCTTCAAACTCCTTGGTTTTTCCCATATTGAAATACTGATGATTTGCTCCTTTTAGCTTCAATGGTTAAAATGATCCAATTGCAAATTTTTAACATCTCCATGAGATGGTACAAGGGGAAAAAAAAAAGTCATCTTGTGGAAAGTAATGTTTCTACATCCTAATTCTGGTGTAAGACATCTGTTGAACGCTGATGATGTTTACCAAGTTGACTTCACTCGTACTGATCTCCTGTAACACCAGACTGAAGGATGAATCTGAACATTCTCCTGTCAGTTGCTCAAAATACACACAGAATTATAGTTTCTACTTATTCTGCAATTTGATCACATTTTTTTTTATGAAGTGTCAATTTATATAACAAATTCGTGAGTTACAACCCTAGACATCCCAGTAACTGTGGAAAACCCACACAAGAGTTCCCTATCCTCGACATAATAATGAAGAAAACACCACAGTGCTCTCACAAAAATACCCTTTCAAGCTTTAAAATGATCATAAGGATAATACAATCTGGGCTTTGATCAGAGAAGGAGCAAGTTGCAGAGCTCAGGACTGTGTCCTCCTGCTAACTCTTTCCTCCTCCCTCCTTTGGCAGCTGCAGGTGTCACTGAAATGGCTTATACCAATCTGGTGCAAACCACTGCTTCTACATTTTAAACTGAACATCATCCAGAGAACTTCACTTCAAATTCTGCTGTCCTCCCACCTCCTGCTTTTTAAATGTAGCCTTAACTTTGTTACATGGCTCTCAAGAAAGCACAGCAGAAAAGGATTTCACCACAGAAAAGTGTTCCCTAGATGTCTTGCAAACAAAACTGTATGGCTAATGAGGCTTCATGACCCCCAAACCCATTACTGGTGCTTCGCATCCCACTGTTTATTTCCAAGACTGATATAAGGTCATGCCGGGCACCACCCAGACTAGTGGCACATCTCCATCAATGCAGCTGAGAAGAACCAGTTTACAAAGGGATGTTTGTGTGCTTCACCACAAAAATCAGGTGCTGAGGCAAGCCTGGGTGCATTGTACCCTGAACACCAACATGTCCCAGACAGGCAAGGAGAAGCTGAAGGTCCTGAAGACCTGCTGTATTTTGTGTTTGTACAACCCTATTTAAGCCCACATAACTGAAGTTTATTCATCTCCTGGGAAATAACAGCATACATTTCCATTCTCATATTTACAATATATACTTGACCACAGGATTTTCATCATTTCTGCCTTCACTTTAACAGGACAAATAATTTGGCACCACAGGCTGCAAGAAGATGAACAGATTTCATGGCCATACAAAGCAGTATGAAAACGAGATAGCCATAGATACCACATTTTCCGTCTAGTTTTGAACAAGGAAACGTTTCCATGTGAATGGCCATTTCACGTTCAAACTAAAGGGAAGGGCAGTACAGCTGTGTCATTTGATTAAAGAAAAAAAATCTCCAGGAAGTAAATATTTGCTCTCTGCTGAATAACTGGCATGTCTGGAGCTTAAAAGGGATTTGAAGAGGGAGTAATTTACTTAGAAGGTATAACCAAGTGTGTAACAGTAATTTATACAGTGACGAACACTTTTTGTACAGGAACGGAATGTGACACTCCTCAAAAAACAGACACATTGTGCTGAGTGTTGTGGAAGGCATGAGAGGAAGGAGAGCTCCCCTAAAATCATCATAATTTACATATAAAGCAAATGCTTCAGACATTAAACAAATGTAGAACAGTAATGGCCAAATAGTACCTCTCAAATCTTCATGGAGGGAAGCAGCCTACTGAAAATGAAATATTGGACTAGATGCGACAGTAGAGGTCACATCCTGTATCTAACTCCATACAGCAAATGAAGTGAAAAAGGCAACAAAAAATATATATATTCAGCTACTTGTGTATGTAACATGTCACAAAACAAACTCAAGTGTCACGGTACCACAACACAAATTCAATGGATGCAGCGTATCCATCTTGAGAATGTTTAAATAGGGGGTTATCGTTCTTGTAGGAGATAGAAGCATTCCATTTTAATTGCTAGTCTTTATAGCCATGTAACAGAAGACTTCTAATAACTGGAAGCACAAACGTGATGATTAAAATATAGTCAATCTTACTAAGTTGTCCTTTAGTCAAATGCAGGGAAGTAATTCTATTCCTAAATTATTTACTGAAGACATTTGCAAGAGGCAATGTGCCTGAGTAATCGCTGCTTTAATCTTTGCTTCCTTTCTTAACCAAGGGAAAAACAAGAAGCCAAACTGACAACGCATAAAAACGGAAGAAAATAGTGTTTGAAAAAAAAAAAAAAAAGGTACACTTTCGCCTTCTGGAATCTTAACTCGGTGTTAGTGTCATTTGGAAAAATATAATTCAACAGATCTTTCTTGCTAGCTTCTGGAGATCTATGGATTTGATGCAGCATTGCTTGTGCCCATGCAATACAAAATGCAGGTGGAAAATAGAAATGCAATTAGTCTGTCAAACAATACAATGAAACATTTCAATACATATCTAAAACATGCAGACCCTGCATGTTTCTGTCCAGCATGTCAGTTTTTCCCAGACTGGAGAGAGGCAGGCAAGGTGCTAGAACAATATTTTCACCTGCAACATCCAAACATGGTAACAGAGTGATATTCAAAGGGCAAAGTTCAACTGGAAGCAGAGGATATTTTAAGTATTCACCTAGATACATAAAACTATGTACTTTTTCTTAGAAAGAAATACGAATTGGAGAGAATTCCTCTCTACGCATCCTGCCCAAAGGTAGAATCATAGAATGGCAGGGTTGGAAGGAACCTTTAGAGATCATCTAGTCCAACCCCCCTGCAGAAGCAGGTCTACCTAGATGAGGTGGCACAGGAACATGTCCAGGTGGGTCTTGAAGACCTTCAAGGAAGAAGACTCCACACCCTCTACGGGCAGCCTGTGCCAGGGCTCCCTCACCTCACAGTGAAATAGTTTTTTCTTTATTTAAATGGAACCTTTTGTGTTGCAGCTTCATCCCATTACCCCTTGTCCTGTTGCTAGATACTACAGAAAAAAAGAGATGCCCCGACCTCCTGACACCCACCATTTAGATATTTGTAAATGTTGTTAATAAGATCTCCCCTCAGTCTCCTCTTCTCCAGACTAAAAAGCCCCAGTTCCCACAGCCTTTCCTTGTTTGAAAGATGTTTCAGTCCCCTGGAAGGTACCAGAAGTCTGTTTCACCTCACGTCTTTAATGCTACTCCAACTATTTGAGTTTTTTACTTATGACCTACGTGGTCCACCATCAACTCAAAAAGTCAAGAAACGATAATCAAAAGTACTTCAAGAAAAGTAGCACTAGCAGCAAAACAGAAGAAATTTAGTCTATTAAATGAAAAAGAAAAACAAGGGTCAAAAAAACCTTAAGAAAAATAGCAACAGATGGGATAAATAGCATCAACAGAATGTGACTAACTTATGTATTTTAAAATACTAATGAGAAACTAGATATATAAATATTGACTGTGCATTTGATTATATTTTTTTAAACTGGGATTTTGTGGCATGTAGAAGATACACCACAATAACCTAAGTTTGTAGATTTCCCAAACATTTTACTACTTTTGACACAAAGTATCTGTGAAAAGAAATTAACTCTGTAATAAAAAGATAATACATAGTTTCCTTGCCAGAGGTGGAAGTTCTAAAGGTGCAAAGTGGTTTTGTCATGAATTTTCTTTTCTTGTGTCTGCAAGAGTTAAGGACAAAAAGCAAGTTTTTTTCATATATCACTTGGCTGCACTGCTCACCCCAAACACATCGACAACCACATGATGGACAAACGCTCCCAAGTCGGGCTGCCCCAATGAGACTACCAAAGTGACTGAATAGACCTCTCCTGGGTCAGCTTTTACAACAAGAGCCAAATACTTTGGCCATCCAAATGTGAAAATGGATCTGGAGTTTGGGGTTGGTTGTTAGAGTGCAACATAAAACAATTCAGTCAAGACTTTGGTACCAATAAAGTAAAGGATGTTGTAACCTCAATGTACAAATAACAAAAAGCTCAAACCCACAAAATTCAGAAATATCAATCTTCAAATGAGGGAAGAGAGGGGAAAGGGAGGGAAACAAATGTTCAGTGGCAGAGGGAAGGTGAACATGAAAATTAAGGGGGAAAAGGATCAGTGATTAAGACACCTCTTAGCTTTAATTCCCAGGATGGTCAGGATAGATGGAAATTTGAACAACATGATCTAATGAAATCTCAGCTTCTCCTATAAGGAAAGGTTGAGCGAGTTGGGGTTGTTCAGCCTGGAGAAGAGAAAGCTCCATTGAGACCTTACAGCAGCCTTCCAGTACCTAAAGGAGATGACAGGGAAGTTGGAAATGGTCTTATCACAAGGGCATGTTCTGATGTCACGGCTTTAAACTGAAAGAAGGAAGATTTAGTCAAGATGTAAGGAACAAACGCACTGGATCAAGAGACACTGTTGATGCCCCAATTCCTGGAAATGTTCAAGGGCAGGCTGGATAAGGCTTTGAGCAACCTGGTCTAGCAGAAGATGTCCTTATCCATGGCAGGGGAGTCGGTCCAGCCTAAACCGTTCTGTAATTGTAACGATAGCTACCAGAATGGCTTCTGATCCACTGTAAATGAAAGATGACTTCCTAAGGCTTAGATACTATAAAGAAGAATGACTTAGAAAATAATCAAAGACCATCATCTTTATAAACCTATTCTAGATGCTTTCTGCAAACAGTATAGTATAGTTTCCCCACTGCTAACAGTCAGCATGACTCTAGATACAATCTCTGAAACAAAAACTTGGCAAGACAACAATATTTTCAACTAGTCATTTCTATGAAAGCATATTTCTTCAGGTGCTTTGACAAAAACAGGGTTATTATACTTTTGCACTGTAATACAAGCAGGTTTGAGGAGAAGTGGAGGTTGGTTTTCTAGACATCCTTTTCTGAATTTTCTTTTTAAATAATGACAGGGCAGCTGTAATTGTTCTTTGTTCCTTTGAAGAAAAAAAACACCCAACAAAAAGAAAACACCAAAAATTGGCACTTTAGGCAGTGTCTGATGCAAGTGAAGTGGAATAAACAAAATCCATTATATTTTTCTATTGAGTCAGCAACTGCAAGAAACCAGATGACCTCTGGAACGAACCCAAATATGTACTTATAAATACCAATTTTTTACAGCGTTTTGTTTTACTTAAATTTAATTCCTAATATTTCTTTACCATCTGTCTCTAAGAAGGTTTCCCTCTGACCAATGAAGTGGCTAATATAATGCAGCAGACACGTCAGCTTCATTGACATGGACATCCTTACAAATGAGATAAATAACCTGGCACTCATAATTTATTTGATTATAAGGAAAAAATACAGTAAAAATTGAAATATTGCTGCTATTCCACATTTCTTTTCTTTTATTTGACTTTTTCTAGGAAGAGCAGCTTCCCTTAAAAGCAGATGCTATTCTGTTTTACTTATTTAATGTAAACCAGAGAAAATATGTCTGTTGAAACTGCTATATGCTTGCATAAATACACTTACTGTATTTGCAAATACATTTAATTATTAGCATTATTCTTGAGTCGTGGCTTTGGTCCATTATGTTTAGAATGATATAATATTAGTAGATGGTTAATTCCAAACCAGTTTTACATATTTTGTACATGATTTTATCCTTGTCCTACATCAGCTTTACGTGATGCTTTTACAGAAACAGTTTCAAGATTTAAAACCGTACAGCCATGAATCACATTTTGCTCTGTAAATACTGTCTTTAAAGAACTATGAGACCTTACATATATAAAATAATGAAATACATTTTAGAAGTCACATTACTGACTTCTATTTTACCGACTTTCTAATATTAAGGTATTAAAAAAGCTTATTTGCTTTTCATTGACAGTGTAAAACCAACTTTCTTTTTGTTAAATATTTTGAACAGCACTAAAGAGAGTATTACATTTAGTAATGATAAAACTCAACAGCTTCTAGAATTTCTTGCAGTGATGCATGCAAGGCTCAATCACTACCCTGCCAACAGGGATAAACCTCCCCATAAACCACGGACTTTGCAACTGAAGAGACAGTAAAGGTGATCAAGCCCCAAATGAGAGGCATATTTTTTGAGTTTCATAAATACATCTCACATGCACACAAAAAAAATGGCACGTCTCCATTTTTAAGTCAAAGCTCACTCAATAAAAATGTGCACACTGGAAGTTATATCTATGTATAAATTCTATACTTAAGGGAACTGAAGCTTCTGTATGCAGTGAAAGGCACTTACACTGCAATGGAACCAAAATTCACTTGGAAACCTGCATTTATGGCTTCAAAAATCAACCAGCTGAGAAACAGCGTATCTTAAAAATTTTCCAAACAACCTATTATTATCCCTATTCTAAACGTGCCAGATGAAATGACAGCCCCATGGCGTGAACTCAGAATGAGCAAATGTCTCTCATTAGAGATGAAGGAGATAAAGGGAAAAAAAGGCAAAGCCAGTTGAAGTGCCTTGGTTGACATCAACAAATGCATCACTGGACAAACCAATAATATAAAGCCAAATCAGCTTTCTACACCAGCATAATTAGGAATTTAACCCCTCAAATTGGTATTTACAAATCGTTGTACCCAGGCACGCCACTTGTGCACAGAACTCCCCCTCCTTCCTCACCCCAGTCCCTGAGGACACTTGTGCAAAAGCAAGGGACCAAAAGACTTGATTTGTGGTTTTGGAAACCAAAAAGAAGGTTATTTTTTATATTTTCCTTTGTGTTTTTCCCTACTCATTTAAAATGAAAAGTACTGTCTTAAAATAGCAATAACATTTCTTCTGCATTTCTTACCCTTAACCCTTTAACTATTCGTGGCACCACTCACACAATAATCAGAGGCAATTACATTGTCAACCACAGCAGAGAGAAAAAAAAAAGTAGCAATGAGAAATTTTACAAGTTCTTCTGGTTCAGATAATTATAGTTTATTTTTTTTTCAGGGTGGGCAGTCAGTACTAGCTAGCCAGCCCTCTTATGAAACACAGAAATTCTTTTGAGCTCACTCATATGAGCCTCAAAGATGCTTGGTCCCAATAGAGCAGACTTGGACCTCTGAAAGGCATTTCACTGCAGAGGGCTCAAGAGAGAAAATAACGTTGGTTATGGCACTGCTGTTGCCAATACCAGCTTGAGAAGGGGAGGACTGGAAGAGTATTGGCACTAGAAGCCAGTTGAACTGGCTTCCAAGTGATCTTAGTACAAACGCATATAAGAAACACAACTACAGAGCTGAAACCCATCCCAGAAATTCAGCCTTCTTCCAATTTGCTAAACCAAAAGCACTGCACGCTATGGTTCTCTCTCAGAGTCCAAAACTTGTGAGTATTTGAAGGTGTAAAAAGTACAAAATTAAGTTGTTAAAATAGAATTTACATCAATGACAAAGAAAAATAGAAGGGAAAAAATGCCTTCTATTTTATTAAACACAAATCTATCAGCAGGCTGACCAAAGCAAATAAAGATGCCCATGAAAGATTTAGGATGCATCTTTTATGCACAAACTCCACGAAAATCAGGCTCCAAGCATGTCAGGGCTATTGCTTGCTTAGCAGCACAACAAGAAAGAAAAGTGGAGCTGCATGTTAGAAGCCTAAACCTCCTGTTTTGCCTTCTGTAATTTATGAAAGCACACTTCAGCTGATGGGAGACGATAACAGCTCTGAAGAGCAGCATTAGGAAAGCCTAAGTGAATCAGTCTTTCATACAGCTGAAGGGAAAACCAGAGAAAACCAGAATACGTTACACTTGCAGCTCCAAATGAAGAAAATCTACTAACTTTGGGTATGATAAAAATATTGCCGTGTACTGTCACTTTTTTCACTGCCTTCAATTAATTTTTCTCTCTGTCATTTATCTGTATCCAGATAAATGCTGGCAATCTTTACCCCTCAAACCTATAAGCTGTTTTTCATTTTTGATATCAGAGTCTATATAATATGTGTGTGAGAAAGAACATGATTTAAGAGCAGTGTAATACTTTAAAAATGTATTAATATATAATAACTTCGCCTATTTAATCCGAGACATTTCTTAAATTAAAAACACATCTAACGGAAATCTATGTGACTCAATAAATCCATTGCAAAGCTATCTTCTTTGTGTGATGGAGTCTTGAAATGACTCTGTCACATGCACATATAATCGTGTATTTCATCCTTTCAAGGAACAGTAAAACACACTGAAAATGAACTTACTACATAATTTTGAGGAACTGCGGCTGTATAAGTCTAAACAGAAAGTGTAGCAAAATGCTTGCAACTAAATATATTCAAATCAAGCATCAAGCCATTGAGTACAGAAATTAAAGCTGTGAAAGCATTTAAGGGAAAGATAAATCACTTGTTAAAAACCCAACAGCATAAAGGTATACTTTCAAATATTTTCCATTTGCGCTTCTTGACGTATATTTGAACAACATGTTGCTTGTCCTCCTCGGTTCCTAGCAGTGTTCCTTTCCTACAGCTGTTTGGTGTCTACTCTGATTAAAAGTAGACAAATTCTTGTCTCAGGTCAGACTAAAGACTCAGACAGCCCAGCATGCTGCCTTTGGCCGTGGCCAAAAATGATTGCCTCAGAAAAACATGAAGAAGGGAGTACTCCTATAGTAATACTTTCCCAAATGTGCAGTAACTTGGTGCTCAGGGATCTCTGCAGTAAGAACTGACGGATGGGAATAGCCAACAGATTTCACTTTTACTTGCTCAAATGCAGCTGGAATAGTCCAGAGCTCCACATCATCACCAAGATGCCCCTTCTTCCAACTCAATCACCACCACAGACCTTTCAGTCACAATTTACACTCTTCAAAATAAAAGAAAGGGGAGAAAGCCAAGTTCTACTGGTATCCAAAAAGATACTTTAAAAGCATGAGAAGAAAAAGCAGCACTAATTAACTTCATTTAAAAACAACAAAGTCATTCAGATTCTTCAAGCAGAGTACTTTTTAAGCAACAGTAATATTAAAGTAAAGAGCAATTACCGTGGCTAGTAGTGATTCATTCTGAAAATAGGTATAGTTGGGCCAGAAACAAAATGTTTAAACATTATCTGAGAGTCAGGAGGACAGACTGGGAGGTGCTTTAATTGCACAGCTGAAGCACATTTGAGGCTGTGAAATCAAGTTACAACTGAATTTTTTTTTTTTTTCCTCTTCATTATCACACACGTGAACAAGAGCTTAAATAATGGTGAAATTAATTGAGCTTAAACCAATTTTCTGGAGCAGGGCTGTATGTAGATAAAAATCATATAGCCTGAAAGGCCGACTTCAGTAATTTTCTACTCTTGGGCTTAAAAGAACCACAGCACAAGACAACAATCCCTTCACCTGGCAGTAATGTGCATATAAAACCAGATTAAGACAATTCTCTTCCAAAATTTTCTGGCTAGACCACAGTAAATATCCAAAGACGTCTGCCTGGAGACGGCTTTGTAGACTGCATAGTTGCTTATTTGATTTACAAAGTATTCAGAGAGTCTTAACACTTCTTAACAGTTATATCTAAGTATGCTTGAAGGGTGATTTTTTTTTAACCCTGACAGAGATTTTTACTCGTTTTTACCTCCCAACCTGAGTCCATCCTTCATGAAAAGCTTATGCCTCCTCACCCGGTACTCACAAAGCCAAAAGCATGTCAGAGAAAGGTTGTCTACTTCCAAGAAAGATAAATGCTGGATGTAAAAAGCCTAAAAACCCAGTGAAAATGTCACAGGTGTTCTTAGAGCAAAGCTATTAACGTCAAAGATGTTTAAAAGAAAACAGTGTAGAGATTGAAGTATCTAGATGTTTTGATTAAGGTTAAGTGGAGAACTCTAGGACTGGCTTCTCAGGTTCCGTATTTCCTTCATATTTGAAAGGTCACATCAGTAATATCAGATATTTTAAAATGTGCATATAAACAACCCTGAAATACATTCATTTGTTAATGCACAGAAAGTACATTACTGAGAGTACTGGAAATTACCTCCTCAAAATTACATGCTCAAAATGCAGCTGGCTGCAGTCAGTGCCCTGACTTTCCACCATTCAGAGCCGCTGCATTTCGGGGGGTCACAGGATATGTTCCCAACTACTGCTCTTGGTGCCTATGGATCAAATGTACAAGAGTCTTTTCTGTCCATTTTTCAGATTGATAGATATAACCTACCTCCATGATTCCCAAAGGCAGGAAGGTCTAGATGCCCACCACTCGCTGTGTAACTTCTTTAGTTCATTTGGTTTATGCTGTTCTCCCATTAGATTAATTAAGTTGCCCCCATGCTTCTAACTATGGAAAGATTTGATGGAACAGCAGCTCTGCTCATCCATGTGTTTACTGAGACTTGTAACGAGTCTCTATAGAAATGGCAGATTAAAAGTTCATATTTCAGAAAGTAACGCTTTTAAGAGGGGCTGTTGTACACACGGGGTTCACAAAGCCACACACCCCAAAATCACCGCTGCTTGCTTTCTTTAAGCAAAAAGTATCCATCTCTGGAAAACCACACAATACTTTTTCCAAGTATAACTGTAGGTCTGCACATTACACCGAGACTCAATGACAATTCAAATCAAACCACTTTTCTTTTTCCCTAGCCAAGTGTGGGAAGGATGTGTGTGTATACTGCTTTTCTCCCCAAGTATCTTCTGGTACACTACTACTTGAAACTCTCTTTTATAAGGAACACAGCTTAGATATTTTCATAGCCGTTAGCGATGGCTAACTGTGGAAATGCACGAAAATTTAACAACAGCACAACATTTTGCTATTTTTAAAGCTGGAATATTTTATACTGGGGTCTTTTACCACATTAAAGCACAATGAGAGCTAGGCAGCTAATTATCTAAGAGGTAACAAAACTTTTAAACTACACACAGATGTTGAGCTGCACTAAAAGGACAATTATTTGCCAAAATCACTGCCAAATTAAAGTTCCTATTTGGAAACTTTTACACAGTTGTGTTTGGTGCAGCTGCAGCTGTTTAATTGCACATAAATTTTGTTTTCCCCTTTCCGATTGTTATTCAAATGACATTAAAGAGCAATTACAGCAGAATGACAATAACTAGTCCGTTAAAAGTTCAAAATGTAGAAGATCTGTTTTAATTTAAATCAAATAAAGTATTAAAATAGCGAAATAAATGGATCTCTGTGCACATAAATGTTCTTTATACATGCAGGTATGTTTACTTAATACACATATCTACCATATGGGCAGTGGATATAACTGTCAGCTCTGGCTGCTGTAATCTTAAGCCTTTGGGCTGGTGCTCATCTGCAGATGGGCTCATTCCTTGGAAAGAAAGGGGCAGTTTGGGGAGCCATTCATTTGAACAGTCACTTCCAGATTGAATGAGATGAGCAGTAGCCATGGTGCCACATGCACAGAGCATAGGGGTGTTCTGGGCAGATGCATCGGATATATACATTGCAGAACAACATTTATATTTTATATACATATACATAGGTAGCTAGGTAAGGCACATGCTTTTGGAGCCTGGTTTTGCCAGGATCTGACCTCGGTGGGCATATACCTTGGTATGAATGCTGAGCCTTATGCATCTGATGACCAGACATTTCATTTAGCCGAATGCACAAATCTTCAGACTGCAAAACTTCTGCAGCCTTCATCATTTCAGTATTTATACTGCACCTAAACAGCCCCAATGGAATTGATTACCTCCTTTACAGAAACTTCTCTTAAAATTTAGCCTTGGGAATCAGTCTGGAGGTTATAAATCAGCGTGACTACATCAGAACAACAGATATCACCAAAACACGTCAGCACAGCACTGCTACATCCCTAAGGGTTCTCATCAAACTGGGCAGATAAAACAGTATTGAATCTCTTAAACCTAATGGATTCATGACATTTTCAGCTGTACACTGACATCAGTGTGAGAACTTTTAACATTGCCAAGGCAATGTATTCATTTTTACCATATAAGTATCTTCTGTATATTGCTTAACCTTGATAAGTGCGAAAGAGGTACTTATTTATCAATATTTAATATTTTTTGACAAAACATGTTTTAAAACTGCTACTTCTTAATATATATGCTTTAAAATCAAGTAGTAACATTCTGAAATATAATAAATAAACTAACCCTTCGTTATTTTCTTAGGGAGAATAGTTTTAAACTACTTATATTAAAGTTGGGAGGAGACATAATTACTTATTTCTTTACACAGTCACCTGAAGCAGAAATCATTATTTAACATTCTAAGACTACATTATTTAAATGTCTGACAAACACAACCTTTCTGAAAGCATTGAAAATGTCACCAACAGAGTATTTCATTACCGAACTAGAAAGAAATCCAAAACAATTAAGATTTTATTTTAAGTACAGTCTCAATAAAAATAAAGAAAAAACCCTATTTTTATCCAAGAAGTACACTTTCAATAAAATAAAAAAAGACTGCCTTTTCATTAAGTCAAACTCATCTGCTGCTTTCAGTCTTTCACCCATTATTTCTCCCCTCCTCAAATGCAAATATGAAGGAAGAACAACTTCATAGTAGCTAAGCAGGGTCACAGTGTTCACAGAATTCCAGAATAGTCGGGGTTGAAAGTGACAAATTCCTTGCTAAAGCAGGTTCCCTTTCATCAAGTCACAATGGAATGCATCCAAGTGGGTTTGGAAACCTCCAGAGAAGACGACTTCACACCCTCCCTGGGCAGCCTGTGTGATGGCTCCCTAACCTCAACAGTAAAGAAGTATCCAGTTGGCAGCCAGTTACCAGTGGTGTTTCCCAGGGCTCAGTACTGGGGCCTGTTTTAACATCTGCAGAGCTGCTCTCCAGCAGGTCAGTGCCTAGCCTGTGTTGTTGCATAGGGTTGTTCCTTCCCAGATGCAGGACTCTGCACTTGCCCTTGTTGAACCTCATGAGGTTCCTCTCTGCCCAACTCTCAAGCCGGTCAAGATCCCACTGAATGGCAGCACAGCCTCTGGGGAATCAGCCAGTGCTCCCAGTTTGGTGCCAGCAAGGAACTTGCTGAGGGTACACTCTGTCACCTCATCCAGGTCGTTGATGAAGATGTTGAACAAGACTGGTCCCAGAAATGACCCCTGAGGAACTCCACTGGCCACAGGCCTCTAACTTGATTCTGTGCCATTGATCACCACCCTCTGGGCTCTGTCATTCAGCCAGCTCTCGACCACCTCAGTGTCCACTCATCCAAGCCACACTGCCTGAGCTTTCTGATGAGGATGTTGGTGGGAGACAGTGTCAAAAGCCTTGTTGAAGTCAAGGTAGATGACACCCCCTGCTCTCCCCTCATCTAGCCGGCTGGTTATGCACTCATAGAGGGCTATCAGGTTGGTCAAACAGGATTTCCCCTTGTTGAATCCATGTTGACTCCCCTTGATAACCATCTTTTTCTTCATGTGTTTAGAAATGACGTCCAGGATGAGCTGTTCCATCACCTTTACAGGGATGGAGGTGAGACTGACTGGCCTGTAGTTTCCCGGATCCTCCTTCCTGCCCTTTTTGAAGACTGGAACAATACTGGCCTTCCTCCAGTCCTCAGGCATCTCACTTGTGCTTCACAACTGTTGAACAATGATGGAGAGCAGTCTAGTAATAACATCAGCCATCTCCCTCAGGACTCATGGGTGCACCCCATCAGGACCCATGGATTTATGGGTGTCCAGCTTGCCTAGTACATCACTAACCCAATCCTCCTCAATAAAGAGAAGGTTCAGTCCAGGCAAATTACTTATTTATTTTTTTTTTAGTACTGTGGTGCAGATAAACAAAATCTCTTGCCTTAGCAATACCAATCCCTTCCCACCTTACCTATGAATCTCTAAACTAGATAAATACACATTCTCCGACACGCAAATACTTACAAATTCCATCGTTAAAATGAGTGGATTAATCACACCGGTATGAGTGAAAACCATACATTAAGTATATCAAATAGAAAGCCCTAGTCTCCCAATTTTTTAAATCATTACCTCCACTACTTATGTTAAACATTGAAGAAAAGATTTCCTATTTTTCTTCTTCTTGGCTAAAGGGGATCTATACCTCCGCAACAGCTCTCTTTACCTGCAATATGCTGTGGTCTACTTTCCCAGCACATATTCAGATGAATTATCATTTTTTAAATTGAAATGCTTGAAGAATAATCTTTTTTTTTTCAGACTTGGCATAAGTTAGGCAGCATTCCAGTCCCTGAGAAATATTCTGAAGCCTGCAGATAGCAAATCATTAAAATTTTGAAGACTCAGTAAAAATGGAATCAGAAGATCTATCAGCTGAAAATTGGTCAATCTAGTCCACATCCTGACTCTGGAAGTTGTCCAAGCATCTGATGTTTGAAAAGCAATTTTTCTGCAAGTAAAGGAAAAAAATGCATCTTTTTCTGACTCTCATTGTCAGTCCCCTCATACCACAAAATCTGAGGGTTTTATCACTCCTAAAATTTTCATTTGCACACACTATTTAGTTATTAAATTCTTTCATCATAAATTCTAGCTTATTCTGTTCTATAAGGGCACCCATTAAGCACTTATGTTTTAAGTACAGCCCTTTCCAAGACTTGGCATTAGTGTTTTTAGCAATGCTAGTAACTAACCAGTTCAAAATCGTCAATCCCTTATTAAGTTACTCGCATCAACCAAATCTGGATAATTCTTTCCCATCATCACTGCAGAATCTCTCATGATGAAGGCTGCTAACTCTGTTTGGTACTGTATTATTGAGAGATAAATATTACATACTTGCACTTAAGGAATGGCCCTTCAGGAGCTACAAACTGTTCCTTACAAGCAGAGCAGACAATTCTATAGAAGCAGGAACTCAGAAAATAAAGAGTTACCTGCCAGTCCTGGGCTTCATAAAAAAATAAATACCATCTAATCTTGAGTTTATCTTGAAGAAATTGTGTAGCAGTTGTTTTTTTTTTTTTCCCTGGGTAGCTACTAAAGGATGTAACATCCTTCAAAGGTACTCCTTGCTGGTTTCTAAATCTAAAAAAGTATTTTGTTTCTTCTTGTGAGAGGGCACTGAGAGGGGATAAAGAAGGGCAAAATGAAAAGAATTGGGGGAAGAATACCTCATTTCTATCAACTCTAGGGATTCTGTCCTTGAAGAGTCAAAACAAGGAAAATGTTCTGTGCAAACCTGCTTTTCTGGGCATTCTCTAAGTAAAGAATTGAAACAAGATTAAAATCTAAATTGCTTTCTCTTTTGAGATTCCAGAAATGTCAGTGATACACCAATAAGCTTTTAGAAGTCCAGCCCAAAACAAGTCACATCCTTCATGATAAGTTCATCCCTCAAAGAACAAAGCAATCATCAGTTTTTTTATACATATTACAACGTAGAAGATGCATTTGTGAGTATCAATGTAAACAGAGATCTTCCTTTGCTGTTTGCTCCTCTGTTTCATAGCTTGAAGAGACACACAAATGTCATTTCCTTTCCCAGCATATTCTGCTATACATTTAGCATCACTGTTTCAGGAAAAAAAACCCCACCTCCTTATTTTACTAGGGATGTGTGGTCATTAACACCTGTAATTTGTGAGCTAGCTTCAAAACTTGTCTGTAAAGACACAAGTAGAGAAAAGACTATGCAATACATAAGAGACTGTGATTTCATGGGAATCTCGAGCTTTTCACCATGCTCTTGAAAGAGCACTAGTCACCATGTATTAATAGAGAAACACACCTAGTCAGAGATAGGATGAGGAATTGGAGCTGTTCAGTCTGGAGGAGACTGAGGGGGGATCTCATTAATAATTGCAACTAAATAATGGTGGGTGTCAGGAGATTGAGGCATCCCTTTTTTCTAAGGTATCCAGTGACAGGACAAGGGGTAATGGGATGAAGTTGGAACACAAAAAGTGCCATTTAAACATAAGCAAAAACTATTTCACTATTGAGGTGAGGGAGCCCTGGCACAGGCTGCCCAGGGAGGGTGTGGAGGCTTCTTCCTTGAAGGGCTTCAAGACTCGTCTGGACACGTTCCTGTGTCACCTGATCTCGGTGGACCTGCTTTAGCATGGGAGTCGGACTACATGATCTCTAAAGCTCCCATCCAACCCTACCATTCTATGATTCTATGAATAGCTCAATATCTATCTAGTGCCACCAGCTGAAAAAAGCAAAATGTTTGAAAGCATATTCCTCTGAAATAAGGGTGGAAGAACTTCCTTTACTGGAAATGAAGAAGAAATGCTAAGGTTTTACATCCATTATTGGATCAGAAAAAAAGAAAGAGAGTACATATCTCTCTCTACCAGAACTAATTTTCTACTCTCTTCCCTTATTTTTCCAGGGTTATTACAGAGGTGACTTCTAAACGTCAATGTGCCTTACATAATGACTTATTAACTATCCCACATATCCATCACCAACAAAGATATTATCTAAAGCATAGTTATCATCTACATCTAATGAACAGGAAGGCATTACAGAGAAAATAAGTGAAATAACATGAAATCAGAAACTATGAAAAAAATCTCCTTTCATGAGTGACTATCTCTCTCAAGTTACTTCCAATATTTGCATATGAAAAGAGGACTGCACACAGTTTCAGAAGTTCATATATTATAAGCTCTGATGTTATATCCATCTCCCATATGAACAAACTGAAGGACGGATGCATTTGCCCTGAGGTCTTGGATGAGAGATAAAAGGATAGTCAAAAATACAGATGGGGCTACGGTGGTTATGGCTAGTGAAAACGATGCCAACGTCCAGCAGACAAATACATCCAATATGAAGAATCAATTATAGAGAGCAGCATTCAGTGCCAGGGCACGAAGGCACCACACCCTAGGAAGAGAAAGATCATTTTATAGAGAGCATTTTTTTAAAAATGAAATAAATGGGTTTGGGGAAATGCTGGAAAGCAAACAGAATGGCCATTCAAAAACTTTGCAATCAATGAACCATTCTTCAGACGTCTGTTGCTTTAAACTGACAATTTTTTTCTGAAATAAAATCCAGACAAACTGAGTCAGGTTTGGATAACTGATGGTTTAGACCTCCAGGATTTCTTCAGAAAATCTCACATGACCACAAAAAACCCCACAACTGATTCTTTGTGTGTCTGCTGACATAAAAAAATATACTTTCTGCTAAAAAGGCTCGGCTCACATTAGCATTTGTTTCTACTCCATTTTATCATGCTCTCTGTCACACTGTTTGGAGGAGAATGATATATAACATTTTTCACAAACTGTCATATGCTCGCAGATCAGCGGGTTAATGTATCAGCCTTTCACCTTTGGAAACCACAGTTCAACAGCCTGAAATACTTCGGTCATAAATGTAGTATTGTCTTAGTTCAATACAGACTTGTGTTTGAAGAACTGTAACAAAATATTTTTACAACCTTGTGGAAAAGATAAGAAGTTGGCAATTCTCTTTTATGCCATAGATTTCCTCTGTAATCTCAAGAAAGCTAATTAAACCCAGCCTTTGAAAATAACTGGGTATCTAACATTCTGATTTTACTAAGTCTGGTTTAAATAAAACTACTTCCTTTGATAGACTAAGCTGTGATATGAAATAACTATAAATTATTTCCATAAATAGGTTCACAGCAGGTAAAACAGATTATAGGCTGATAAAAGTAAAATGTACATCGAGCTCATGTAAGAAGTTAAAAAAAAAAGGGGGCTGTTTTAGGAATAGAGAGGGAAGAAAGGCATTGTTAAAAATCAGATTTTCAGCTTGAAAACAGTTTCCACATTTCAATAATAAAGCTGTGAAACAAACTCACACTGGGATACCATTGGTAAAGAGTAGGATAGCAACCCTATAACAGGTTTATCTAGCAATCATTTTGCTCATGGATACGTATCACCACGGATTTTAACTTCCACCATTACTATACATACCATAGAGCACGGTGTTCAATCTAATCTTTATAATCAGTATGTTTAAGGGATTTACAATACCATAACAAATATCCTTCCCAAAAAGCGGATGGATTTTTAACTTTATATTGATGTTTTTCAGACCTCAGAGCTTTAGGCAGGATATATTGTTCTTTAAAAGAAGGGCAAAGCCTTGTGAAACCAAACACATCACAAACAAGCGCACAGCCAGCTAATTTCCTGCCTTCATACAACTAACGGGCATGTTAATTCTTTTACTGTAATAGGGATTATAAAAAAAAACCCCAACACTATTCTATTGATTTTAGTGGTGCTGTCACTGTAGCTGAATAATACTTTTCCAGTATCACTTTGCATTACTGCTTCAACCTCTGATGACAGATGAGAAGTACTGAATCTTAGCCAAAAGCTGAATACGCCATTATCTCTTTTTGCACAGCTGCACAGGCGTATCCTAATACAGAGTGGTGCTTTCTACCATTTTGTTTAGGGCTTTAAAAAGAAATACTAAATAAATAAATAATTAAATCGCATATCCTAAAGGCAAAGACAACCTGAAACTTTGCTCAAAGAAGCATGAAAGCACAATTCCTTTGCAAAATGTATGACTACCTTATAATGTCACATTACCATACTTGGAGTTAGTAATGGGTGGCTGAACTCTGAAATGTTGTTTGGTTTTTATTCTCCGTTTGTTTCAGTAAGTTCAGCAAATTCCAGAAAGGGGATGGATAAATAAATGCATAAAGGTTTATATTAACTCAGTCAAAGTTATAATGTAATTCAAATACTATTGGGAAGAGAGGCACTTAAGCCTGAAAGGGACCTTTTCAGTCACTGACTCCAGTTTTCAACTACTATTCACACTTAGCTCATATAGGCCCGTTTAAAAAGCAGATCACACTCTAAAGCCAGCTTGGTGTCCAGACCTACCACGTCTGTCAGAGCAATCACTGGTGGTCAGAAGTCTCCCAGCAACAAGCCTAAAAGCAGTAACTGACAATTTATATTATTTCATTTCTTATGGTAATGCTGGCATTCAGCTGAAATAACTCCTCATACTTCCCTCTCCTTTAATCTTCTGATACTCTTGCAGATAGCAAACATATACATGCTTTCAGCCATAATTCTACTATGCTACCAGTCACTCTAACTGACCTCCCGACACTCATCTCCGTAGTTTCCTCCATCATGTTAACAAATCTTCTCTCTCTTGTCCCACTATGAATTCTTCATTTGTGAATGTGATGACAAGAGTAACAGGGCACAGGGTCTGAGATGAGACAAAAGCTTTATTCAATGATGTTACGATTTCCCTCTCTAGTGGAAGTTTCTTATACTGTGCATCATATTTGACCTTACTCATAGATATATTTCATTAGGGGCTTGCAGGTAATCTGCAGTCACCTATCACAGTTTTTTCTCTTCCTTTTGTCATTTCGAACAGTGGAATAATATGAACTGGGAAGATCATCATTAAAACAATATCTACTATCAGTCTCTCAGTGCATACCCTTGCACTTTGTGGTATGATATTTCCTAATGTTAGTATTTTACCTACCCTCATCATCTTCCTCCCAGATATTCTGATTATTTGCTACACATTGATAATTCTGCCCTAATTCACATTCTGAGCAGATTTCATTCAAACAACCTTCCTGTAAGATCACTAATGAAAATATAAAATGCAATACCCACCAGGACCAATTCATGCATCACTAACAATCCTCTAACTTCCTTACTTTCCTTTGAATGAGGTCCTTTATCACACTCTCTATTATTTAAGTAATTCTTATCATCTCCGTTTCACTAATAATGTCCTGCAGTGACACTTACTAAGCACTTAGTGAAGCACAGACTGAGTAAAGTATCAGTTACTTATTTTTTGTAAACTCAGGCCACACTTTATGCCATTTCTATCTACTAGATCAGAAACTATTTCCTCAAAACACTTTCCAAGGGCTGTAAGGGAGATGTGACTAACAAGTTGGCAGGTCTTTTAATGAACTTTCCTTCTCCTCCCTAAATTTTTTGTTGTACACGAACTGTTTTCCAATTGTAATTATTATTTCTCAATCTTCATTGCCATTAGCCATCTTCTCCATCATTATCCTTTTGCGAAAGGCATGAAGAAGTAACTTGTAAATAACCAGTTGCATTTAATGTCAACTTCATCCACAATTAAGGCAGTCCCACTTCTATTTTCCTGATTTTCTTTTAACAACCTCTATCTATCAATTAAACTTTCTTAAGCAAGACTAAGTCAGCTTGTCTTTCCCATACTTGTATCTGGCCTGTATCAGAAACAGTGTGACCAGCAGTGCCAAGGAAATGATTGTCCCCATGTACTTGGCACTGGTGAGGGCGCACCTCTAACACTGTTCAGTCTTGGGACCCTCACTACAAGAAGGACATTGAAGTGCTGGAGTGTGTCAAGAAATGGACAATGCAGCCAGGGAAGGGTCTGGAGCGCAAGTCTGAGGGAACTGGGTATGTTTAATCCACAAAAGAGAAGGCTGAGAAGAGATATGATCATTCTCCACAACTCCCTGAAGGACAGTTGTAGTGAGGTGGGGGTCAGTCTCTTCTCTCCAGTAATGACAGAACAAGAGGAGGGTTAGACTGGAGATTAACCCTCCAGATTAACCGGAGATTAGGAAGACCTTTTTGCCCAAGAGGGTTGTTAGACACAGTCCCACGCTGCCAAGGGAGGTGAGGGAGTTCCCATCCATAGAGATCTTTAAAAGCCGTGGAGGTGAGGTGCTGAGGGACATGGGTTAGTGGCGGGCTTGGCAGTGTGAGGTGAGCAGTTGGACTTCATCATCTTAAAGGTCTTTTCCAACTGAAATGATTCCAGGATTCCATCATACTTTCTCTTAATCAGTGCCACTCTAAGATGCCACTTTTTCTTGTCTGGCTCTTGATGTTCCCGCTCAGTCTATTTTTACATCCCTTGGAGACTGTTCATTCTCAAAACCCTTCTAGACACTGCTTTTCATATCTATCAGGACAGAACGCCTCTGTTTTTGTTAAGTAGCATGTGTAACTTTGACCTCCAGACATTCTACACCTCCAAATTCAAGTCCTCAAACACCTTGTCCCAGCTGACATCACCAAGTTGCTCTTTTCAAGTGTCTTTGCTGAAAACCTCACACTTTTTCTTTTTTTCTTTTTTTTCCATTATCCTCAGGACCAGCAACAAGACAGCACAGATCCCCACCCACGGCTGCAAGGACAGCGAGGGCACATCCATCTCCTGCCACACTGACAACTGCAGTCTGGCAGGGTAGCAACCCTACCCTCCATTGGTATGGTAGGGCATAATTCCCATCAACCAGCTTCAGTCTTCTGCTTCCAACCCTCTGCTCAAATATTTTCCAAGAGGAAAGGTAGCAGAGGATGCTGTGCACATTTTTAACTCACTTTGACAGAGTCAGAAGTTAATATGCTCTTCACAACAGTTTTATTGAAGATACCAATACAAGGTCTATTGGCAAAGACGATGCAAAACAAAGCACTTAAAGCACTGGCTTCTATTCCCGACACTGTTTCTATCTCACTCAGAAAGTAACTAATTCAGAATGCTTTACCTACAAAAGCTGGTGGTTATAGTTACGTTTCCTTCCTTGGAGGTCTTCAAGACCCGCCTGGACACGTTCCTATGTGACTTGATCTGGGTGAACCTGCTTCTGGAGGGAGGTTGGACTAGATGATCTCTAAAGGTATCTTCCAATCCTACCATTCTATGATTCTATGTAGTACTAGATTCCACACATTATGGGAGACCCTCGTGTTTAGTCAAAGAGTATGTGATTGCTATCAGAAACTGGAAGGCAACGGCCATCTCATCTCATTAATGAGGATAAAAAGAATATTACCTTAAAGACGGGATGTATCTTCTTGCACAGCAGTATTTTTCATTGCTGAGGCACAGCTGCTTTTGTAGGGGAGTGCCACAGCACTTTGTAGCAAAAAGTATTTTTCACAAAACCCACATGTAACCTGAGTAACTGTTTCCTCTTCTCAGGGAGGAAGAGAGCCTGAAGCCTAGGTATTAAATGGCACACAGAACGAGCAGAGGTCTCATACTAGAGACAGTGAAACTTTTGGTAAGGCTGTATATACATGTATAACTGATCAGTGCCCCAAAATAAATATGTGAACACCATGACAAAAAGACAGCACTCTCATTTCAACAGTTGTTTCATAGAGTCACAGAATGGCAGGGTTGGAAGGGACCTTTAGAGATCATCCAGTCCAACCCCCCTGCAGAAGCAGGTTCACCTAGATCAGGTCACATAGGAGCATGTCC
>WBNH01011634.1:38244-52096 GCA_013401255.1 Urocolius indicus | reverse complement strand
TTCAGATGAGGCCTCACCAGGGCAGAGTAGAGGGGAAGCACAATCTCTCTCGACCTGCTGCCCACACTCTTCTTGATGCATAGATGTTCCAACGTCTTTCTGTGTTGCATGACAGCATAAGACCTCAATTCACATCCACTGAAGAAAGTACAATGTTTGTCACGCTTTACCGATGGAAAGCCCTCTGCCATCTCTATTCAGCCACTTGCCTTCAACAAATTATAGTACAATATATGTGTATCCACACAGAACTGCTCCCGGGTTAGCAGCAATAAAACATCACCTAGTGACGTTGTCTCTGAAGTGGTTCAAGCACACAGTGTATTAAAATAAATTTGAACAATAGGATCAAATTATACTAAAAAAACCCCAACAAGCCTCCTGGTTTTTATTCTTATGTACAACGACAGACAACTTCTATTTCCATATGCATATATATTACTCTTTTTTTGCAGCAAATCATTTTATTCCATTGAAAAGGGTATCAATATTTCAATTAAAGAGTTCTTTCTTTACACAATGAGTGGTTGTAGAGCTGAAAAGTTCCCAAAAAAGACCCAAACAGACCTTAGTAGAATGGGGTTACAATTTAACCTTCACCTTAAAACAAAAATTCATTTTTTCTACTAAAAATAGTCTTAAATTTTATGGCTAATCCTGCTAGCAGCATCCAGCTACCCTTAGCAGCAGCTATATATTCTGGCATAACAAACTCTACAACCAAACTTTAAGCTTTAGGAGGTGAAACGTTGAACACAGGGGCATACAAAGTCACCCACAATGTATTATCTTCATATTCAAGAGATGTAATGATGAAATCCGGTTGCAGAGTGGGCAGTGAGGCTCCCCAACTATAGGTGGCTGGGGTTGAACAAGTTCTCCTCTGTCACAGCCTTCCCAAATCCCAAAGCAGGTTACCAAGATGTCACACACGTGTGGTGCAGTGGCTATCTCAGAGCACTCTTTCCTCTAGACCAGGTTATTCCAATTCCAGTCTGGCCTGGAACACTTCAAGGGATGGGGCTGCCACCTGCTCCACTGCCTCAATACCCTAACAGGGAAGAATTTCTCCCGTACAGCTAATTTAAATCCATCCTCTTTCAGTCTGAAACCATCACCCTTTGTCGTATGACTACATGCCTTTATAAAAAGTCTCTCCAACCTTTTTGTCAGCCTCTTTAGGTACTGGAAGGCTACTATAAGGTCTCCCTGAAGCCTTCGCTTCTCCAGGCTGAACAACCCCAACTCTCAGCCTTTCTCCACAGCAGAGATGTTCCAGTCCTCTGATTATCTCTGCGTCCTCCTCTGGATTCCTTGCAACACTCCATGTCCTTATTACGTTGGAAGTCCCACAGACAAACATAGTACTGCAGGTGGAGTCTCACCAGAGTTTCAGAAAATTGAATCAGTCCTTTCTCATGGGCATCTTTATACAAAAGTAGACAGGCAAAAAGTTAAGTCAGTCTGCATAAAAAGGTGAAGTCAGACTGGGTTGTTTCACAATGAAATGGTCACCAAATGAAAAGTTAGAACAAGTGATGCACACTGTTACAGGCAGGAATGGGAGCTAGATTAGACAGATGGGAAACCATGGCACTGGTCAAATATGGAGCAAAAAAAAAAAAAGTTGAAGGCATCTCCCCTCCCCCAGCTTGGAATGAGTGCATCCAGTATATTTTTATCCAATTATGTATCATGCTCTTTTGCTCCATCTGCTGGTCTGCAACAGCAGACAATGTATTCCATATCTACTATAATTACAATATCAATAAAAGATGAAGATAAAAATAATAGGGAAACATTACTTCTCAGGGTCTACCTCATGAACTTTTATCCATATGTCTTTGCATTTATAGCTAAATGTCTCCTTGCCTTGTCTTTTACTTAAACGACTTTATTGCAGCTTTTTTTGGGTCATTTCCCCCCTACATACTGTAAGCCTAAAAACCTATTTTTAAAACTTATACATTCAAGCAACAGAAAAATCTTACTATGAGTATGAAGGGTTTTCTGAGTTCAAATTATTTTATTTCCTGATGGCATAATTAAAAACAGTGAGAACTGGAAGGATTTTCTTGCATGTTACAACCACAATGTGTATACAAATAGATTATCTATGAACAGACGTACACGCATTCAGGTATTTCTTTCATAGATTAAATTCTACTAAGGAAAAGGGTATTCCAGGGCATTTTTATTATTTCCCTAGAGGGAATCATATTCCACTGGAGAATTAAAAACTGGGTCTGGATGAGATATGAAGAGGTCCTTAGTCTATTCACCACGTATAGTAACCCCTCCAAAAAACCTCTAGATGACAGCACCTCCTAAAGCAACTTACTCACAGTAATACCAGCGCTGGAACAAATCTGCTGAACAACTTAATAATTTTAAAGCTGCAATTTAACACCTTCTTCCACACTCTGAGATGGATAACACATGAACTCATGTAGTGTGTTTAGGTGTCTAATAGTACATTACCTTTGGGTTTGCTGTAAAGCAGAAGTACCTGATTAGCACATTAATACAGCAAACTGAAGTCCTGGTCAGAAGAGGTTAAGTATGTCATACCCTCCTGCTACTCTGAGCTTACAGCACAGGTTTAGGTAGGTTAAGATGCACAGTGGAAATGTATACATGCTTAAATATTATTCATTCCAGTGTAAAGCAAAAAGTAAATTAGTTGTCATGCTGATAACTTTAAGGCTTGTGGAAGTCAAGCACATGCACAGCTAGGAAGTAGGGGATTTTTACGGTTTGAGTCTTGCAATTTCATTTTTCAGTTGTCAAAAGCACATATAAATTTGGTTAGAAAGAAGCCTGGTAAGGTTTGAAAACTCCAGTATTCTTGTGAATGAAAGGCATTGGGAGAATCTTCCAGCAGTGTTCAAACTTCCTCCTTTTTATAGTAAGCATGAATCATAGAATCACAGAATTGTGGGGACTGGAAGGGCCCTCTAGACATCATCCAGTCCAAGCCCTGCTCATGTCCAGGCAGGTTTGGAAACCTCCAGAGAAGAAGCCTCAACACTCTCCCTAGGCAGCCTGTGCCAGGGTTCTCCACTTCAACACCAAAGAAGTTTCTCCTCATGTTCCAGTGGAAATTCTATGTTCCAGTTTGTGCCTGTTATCCCTTGTCTTGTCACTGGAAACTACATAAAAAATACTGGCCCCATCCTTTTTGCATCCACCCTTTAGGTGGATGAGATTACATATGAGATTCCCTCCTCAGTCTCCTCCAGTCTAAACAGCCCCAGGTCTTTCAGTCTTTCCTCATCAGAGAGATGTTCCAATCTTCTCATGCTTGTAGACCCTCCACTGGACCCTCTCCAGAAGTTACCCATCACTCTTGAACTGAGAAGCCCAAACTTGGACACGAGATCCCAGATATGAAGAAAAAAATATGAAAAAAAAAAAACACCCCAAAAAAACCGAAACCCAAAGCCTGAGTTTAAAATCCATTTTTCAATACAATCTTAACTCAGATAGTTGAAGTTTCACAATATCAAGCTCAATATTCTTCCAAAGTTAGTTGTCACTGAAATTGGAAGCGTATGGAATAAATCACTACAAGCTTGCTCTGTTCAGAAATTCCTCCCATGGTATCTGACCCTCAATGGCAAGGAGGGGAATTACTCACTACTTCGGTTTGCCAGGATGTTGCCAGGCATAACATCTTAATGTTCAAATACAGCAAAAAGATGAAGCTTCTAATTTTGTATTCAGATTGTATTAGTTTCTCATCAGTAGGGGAACGACTCTCACAACCTGACAGAGCAGTTGAAGATGAGAAAGTTGCCAAAAAATGTATAAGAAATCAGTAACAACTTTTTTTGAAAATAAAAACAAACATTTAACATTTCAAATTACTTTATTAGATGAACAAGTCAAATAATTTGCAGAACATATATGGCACCTTATATCTATCTATTCTACAGATAGGGGAAAAAAAGTAAAGAGAGCAGAATTGTCTATCTATTGCCCGCTTAGTGTGATTTATAAATACACAAAAAAACCTTGAATTCTATTTTTTTTAAAAGCAAATACAGAGAAAAATATTACCTGACCTTCATAATTTTTTCTTCCATAGCTTTTTTTCTTTTAATAACATGCCTAATTTTACACTTTGACAGCTCCCGCATTATTCATTTTAGGTTACACAAGAACATTACAAACAGAACAATGTTCTGGAGGAGTATATTGAATAACAGTCAAAATTGGGTTGTTTAGGGAGATAACACAGTGCAGATGCAGCAGTACAAGAGCAGAATTTGCCTTTTTCTGCTGCCTGTTGTTAAGCAACAAAATCGCCTCCCATCCAGACAAGCATTCTCCTAGCACCTCATCGTGCAGCTACAGGTGTTCACAACACTAGCTGTAAATGAAATAACCAGTACTTAGGGAAAAAAACTCTAAATGTATGGGCATTCATCTTTCCTTTAGAGTCACAGGGTGCAGAGGGTCCGTGAGGGTCAGACTACCAGACCCCAGCAGTTCTGCACAGGGAGAGAGAGGTGAGGAAAGGGTAGCAAATGCCAAAGTTAAAAATATGTATCAGAACTTAAATTCCAGTCTGCACTAAGCTGTTTCACATCTGCCCTCTGTTCCTCAGCTTCTCATATGGTCAAAAAAAGCTCAAAGTACTTTTTATACCTTCAGAATAAAAGACTATATATGCACTGCTTGCTAATTATTCAAAGCTTTTATTTCTGCACATCCCTAAAATACTTCTCTAGAGCTTCAGCTGATGGTATTACAGATGTCAGTCTTTGAGAAGTCAGTGAGACAGCAATTAGGTACAGGCTTAAATGAAGAGTAATGTATATAGATTCCACATTAATTAGTGGCATGCCATTTCTACAAGTAAAGATTTTTCTCCCCCCTCTTCCCTGCAAATATTTATGCACTCATTTAAAACCCGAGTGCAACTGTGCAATACAACCAGCTTGAAACAATACGACTGAGCTTGCTTAGAATACAAAACAATATGAAATTAATTTTTGCTGTACTGAAATCCAACACACACTTCAGGGGAAACAAAGTAAAGCCATAAAACAACGACTCTTTCTCCTGGGCTTCAGTACTAATTGCTTGTGGACTTTGCAAGACATTAGAAACAGCAGAAAACCACAAAGTCTTTTCTCAGTGGAAATCATGAGAAAAATACCGTTTCTTCTGACCACAACAATAAAGCCTTTTAAACACACAAAGTCGTCAAAAGACTTTCTAAGCAACTCAGAAGAAATCACTTCAGACAGGATTAGTACTTTATATGTATATCCAAAGCCCTGCAGGCATACTAGAGTCGTATTCGTTAATTCTGCACTAGTCTGCTTTGACTTTACCACGGGGCTTTTGAAACATTCAAAAAATGGTTGAAAACATGAGGCTTAAAGAAAACTCATATTGCCTTATACTGTAAATATCCTATATCATGAGCTTGATGTCCTTGCCTTTTTGTCTGGCAATAATCTGAACAATTTTCCTCTTTTTTTTTTTCCCCTTTAATCCACTTCCAGTTGCAGAACAGCTCACTGGAGAAGACTCACTAAAATGATGGAAAAATAACTGTAGCTGCCACAACCCAGGACCCCCGCACATGACTGCACATGTGCATAAAGCTGTTCTTATGAAAATGATCAAGTATGGATGTGCTGTGTTCAGAAAATCAAGCCTTTTACTTATGAAAATTAGCACAGTTAATACACCCAGTGAAACTTTGTATTTTCCAGTACAGAAGCCCAATTCTTTCTCTCCATGTCCCTAATGTTTGGACTATGGGAGAAAAAAAAAAAACACATGAGTTAAGTTGGATACACCCCTTAGGCTGGCATTGCTCTCTTGCTGCCCCAGCTCTTGACTCTTCTGCACAGCTGCAGTAGTGTCAGTTTTTAGGGCAAACAAGGTCTAAAATTATCTTGTCTCAGATACAACTCAACTAGCCCTCATCTGGATCTGGATCCACAAAAAATGCTCATCCTGTAATATGTTCACAGAGCAGCACTAACTGGCAGTCTTGAAGAATTCATCACCTATTGACTCTTTGGATAAGGACAATCCTACCTTACTTCATCCAACACCTCATTCCTCAGACCAAACACCTGTTTCTGAAGATGTAGATAATTTAAGGAAAATATCAATGACAGCATGGAGTTATACCAAAGCACACAAAGTTTTATATTCTTTCTTCTCCTATAGTCCAGTCTGAATATGAAGAGCAAGTTAAAATCACAGATTAGGATTATTTAAATCAGTCATTCCTGGTTTTATCAATAAAAATGAATGCTTTTACAACCAGGACTACCTGTTTAATTACAAACACACATCTTTGTATCTCTGAACAAAACATAACCTTGAATCCTGTCTTTAAAAGCACAGAGATGCATCCATCCATAAACACAGTTCAGTTTTATCCATATATTCAGTGTATTTATCCATGTGCAAAGGACACGTCTACAGAGCACTACCAGTCAGTCACACACACAACTAACACGTGAAGTAACGTAAGTAAACTAAACTTCTGGAAGTGTCTTATCACTAATTTACTTCAATAGCTTTTATAGAAAAGAGGAAACAGTCCTGGGAAGGTACCAAGGCAAGTTTTCTCAAGTCTAGTTGCAAAGTTGAAGGCTGTAAATGTCACCTTGCAGAACTGGCAAAAAAAATTGTCCAGTAGTGAAATATTCGGTGCAGGAGCGCAATTGCTTTTAAGAAAGTGGTTTGGTATCCTCAGAAACAACGACTATATTTTTCAAAAGTGATTACTGCTTGGGCCTGGAAGTGATGATAATCCATCCTCTGAAAAATCATATACTTTCATCTTCTCACACAAACATTAAAAGCACCAAAATTTTCCAGTTAATTTCTGAAGTGTTGGCCCAGAGGTACACTTTGGAGCTATGAATATACAGCTCTCTTCCCAGCCCAAAATGCTGTTTAATTGAGTTAATAAGAAGTCTGCTTCTCAAATTACTTGAAAGCTAAATTTACTTTTCTGTACTTTTCAGGAGTTTCAAGTTTTCTAATGAAGAGCGTATTAAGAGAGTATTTTCATACCCTAATGCTTTCTCTGCACACCAGACATCCGACCATTCCAGTCCATCCCACAAAATACCTGTTGTTCCCAATACAACCGCTGGTGGGACTAACAAGGTTCTACTGTTCACATTTCAGTGCTAAATGCCACATTCTGTAAATCCTGAAATAGTTTGTTCTGATCTCACAAGAACACTACATAATCCAGGGCATACTGCAAAAAAAGAAATCATCACAGTATCGTAAGTACCGATTTTCTCTCAAAAATCCATTCTCACCTATGTACAGAGGATCACACTTTAAAAAAATCCCCAATTTATAAAGTCTAAAGGAAAATAAACTTCCAAATCTGTACTTTACTAGCATCCAGTTGTTTTTCCCACAGTAATCTGCATACAATGAAATACACTCATCCACTGTCTATGCAAACGAGAAGCTCGCCTGGGCAACGAAGCTTAAACGACACTTAAACATACAACCATGAAGAGTACTGTGATTTGCACATCATCAGCAGTGGAAGTATGGAGCTAAATTAACAGGCTCCCCTGCTTTGAAAATTGAACTCATTATAAAACCTAGGTTAGAGAACAACTTGACTGCAGCCTACCTGACCACATCTCATACCTTTTATGTGAGTATAAGCAGAAAAGATAAATCCTGATACATGTTACCCCAATTGTTGTTCATTAGAACGTGCTTCTCCCTATACAAACGTGTTAGATCCATATTGGGTTTGTTCCTATTAGGTAAAACTAATTTATTTGGTATAAGGCAAATGGAAAAAAAAAGAGACTATTTTAGATTGGCCTAAGGTCACTTCATGGGCAAAACAATGTATTTAAACTGCAGAGATGACAACATGCTTAATATGACTACACAGAAATTGCCTCCTTGATGACAATACATTAAAATCCTCATTGAATATTCATAGAATTTTTGACAAGATTGAGTGACACGTAATCCCAGGCCCAGCAAGCACCGACTCGACAGTCTCACGGTGTGAGGACGGATGCCACACCAGTCAGGTCATCTTTGTTTCTCCCAGGGCCAGGAATAATTGTACAAAACATCCTGGTTTTCAGTTTTTAATATCATGTCAGGCTGACAGAAATAGAAGAGAAGGAAATCAAATGTACAAAGCTCCTCCGTACGTTGGATGCCAGGGTGCAGAAGAGCCTTTATCACAACTGTACAGTAAGTGAGTGGAAGAGCTGTAATTTCCTTACAGCGTGGCAATGGAAAATTAGAGAAACGGCAAAGAAAAATCCTCTGAGCGACTTTCACTTACTAAGTTATGACCTCTGCATGATAAATAGGTAAGCAGAGTTTAAATGATGTGAAATATGTCATTTCAGGATGCATTAGGATGCCATTAACAGACAGTAGCTCAGACATCAGGAAAATATTAAGATGGATAGATTACTTAGCAACAATAGGACAAAGGATGTTTTAATAAAGGCAATGCAAGACAATGCCACACTAACAGCACCGACAAACCAATGTGCCTTTTTATTTCTCTCAGATGTGATAAAAAACAATTACCATCGAGACAAATAAGCCCAGACAATTGAAAAACATTCAGGCCAAAGCCTTGTTTATTTATCAAGTCAGAGAGTTGACTGCTAAGTTCTGTACCACTAATGGAATGTGATTAATACTGTAGTATTTCAATTCCATTATAAAATTTCCATCAATTCATAATAGCAGAAGTGATACATAACATTCTCCTTATGCCTTACGACAGATCCCTGCTACCTGTATCCTGCTGGATGGCATATCAGGCCATGAAGTAGTTCAAAGAGATGTGACAAAGTTATGCAGCTGTACTGCTACCCTTAGGAACAACAGGACCTGACAAAACTTTATGAAAGGCAATGATGAATCATACATAGCCACTTCACACAGTAACTTTTAGTGACAAGCTTGGGTTTGGTTTTTAAGTTTGGAAACAAAAGAAATTATAAAATACTTGCAGGAATATCACATTGGCATAAGAGAAAGGAACATATAGGTGTATAATACTGCACAGTAACAAAACTGAAACATATAATTAAAATCGCTCCTTTCATCTTGTCGTTTTCTTTCAAGGCCCAGGCTGACATCTTTGCAACAGCTCCAATTGCACAGTTATACCTGGCACATGCAAAATTCTTGGATTTTTACACTATTGACCATTCACATGAGCCAGCAATGTGCCCTCATGGCTAAGAAGGCCAATGGCGTCCTGGGGTGTATTAGAGAGGGTGAAGGCAGTAGGTTCTCTTTCCCCTCTGCTCTGTCCTCACAAGAGCACATCTGGAATATTGTGTCCAGTTCTGGGGCCCTCAGTTCAAGAAGGACAGGGAGCTGCTGGAGAGAGTTCAGCACGGGGCAACAAAAATGATGGAGTGCAGCATCTCCCTTCTGATGAAAGGCTGAGGGAGCTGGTGCTCTTTGGCTTGGAGGATACTGAGGGGTGACTTCATTAATGTTTTACAAATATGTAAAGGGTGGGTGTCAGGAGGATGGAGCCAGGCTGTTCTCAGTGATGGCCAATGAGATGACAAGGAGCAATGGGTACAAGCTGGGACATAAGAGGTTCCAAAGAAACATAAGGAAAAACTTCTTCACTGTGAGGGAGCACTGGCAGGGGCTGCCCAGATGGGCTGTGGAGTCTCCTTCTCTGGAGACATTCCAACCCACCTGGATGAGTTCCTGTGTGACCTACTCTAGGTGGTCCTGCTCTGGCAAAGGGGTTGGGACTAGATCTTTCGAGGTCCCTTCCAACCCTTGAGATTATGTGATACAGCCAATACGATGGGTATTTGCACTACTCCAAAGACACGGGAGTGCCAAGCAACGCCCCTTAAAGCCATCACTCCTACTCAGTATATGGACATGACACAGAACATATCAGAGACGAGTCTTGAATCTGCCTTCCCTATCTGCCAGCCCCTTTTACTATCAGTCAGCCTGATGATGTGAGCATGTATGTGAGTGATGTTGAAGGAATTTATAAACTCTCCAACGCAAACACTTTAAAAAGTATTTTTAAAAGAGAACAACCCTTTCTGCTTAGAAAAATTTAACTGTCGTAGGAAAAAAAAGTCTTTTGTGACACAAGGAGGTTTTGTGAGGCCAAAGCTCTGCCTTGTTTGAATAGGCAATAACATCAGCAAAAACAATGGGGATAAAGCTTTTGGCGGTGGCACTGCACGGCACAGCTGGCTGCAGCTGCAGCACCAAAGCCTGCAAGTACCCCACACTGAGTGGGGCAGCAGGACAGGGGGAGGGCAAAGCCTCAGGGAGCACAACTCCTCTGATAAATCCACTCCTACTTTACAATTCTATTGTATTCAATAACTTTTTAAGTGGACTAGAGAGAGTAATTTGCGAAACTCTTGGCTACAAGTGACAGGCTGGGCCCAAATACAGCAGCTGTTGGGGTTTTTTAAACGACTTACATGACAACTGGAAGTGCAGACACCTGATAGTACAGATAATGACAGTAACTCACTGCTCTATGCTGGGTACCTTTCTCAGGCAAGCCTTTGCTTTCATTTGCTACACAGTCCTGTTTAATGCTTCACAAGCCTGCAAATAAATAACATGTTTTAGGGAAAGGGCTCCATTACAAAGGTAAGGAAGGGACTGCTGTGCTCCTATAGACCACAGAGCCCATTCCTCTCTCGCCACCTTTCTTTTAATAATTCATCTCTCACAACTCAGTCTCAGTTCCCACAGACACCATAATTCTTTAGAGGAGTATGTTGCACCCCAGCTGCACTGCTGGGGGTCACAGTGGATGTGAGCAGAGTTTTGCCATCATCCTCTGTTCCTTGTGCGTTTTGGAAGCAGAAACAGGTTCATCAGCTTAAGGAAAACACTAGACTTTGAACCTCAAAAGGAAGTATTTTAGATAAAAATTATAATCTCATCTACAATACTGTACCACTGGACAAGTGCTGCTTGGGACTTGTCCTTGGGCAGGCTTCCCCATGTACAGTCCCACTGCAACAAGTCATAAAAATCCCACTGAAGTCCCTACTGCTTTCAGTAGGGAGAATCCAGTTACAGATGGGCACAAAGAACTCCACTTTGGTGAGGAATTTAAATTCTGAAGTCCAATGAAGAGGAAAAAAAGCCATTTTAATACAGTTTTGATTTACAATACACCAGCATGACTCTCTGGTAGATGCAAGAAAGCAAAAGGTCCTAAAGCCACTGCTCCAGATTCTTCAAACCACTACTATACAAGCAGTTAAGTTCTGCTGGGTATCATGTAACATCAACTTCAAATGTACATGGGCAGCAATTACAAGCTCAGCTTGAAGGCTTATGTTAATCTTCTGCAAAAGCTCAGCATTAAACAAGATACAGCTTTGCAACTGATTTGCCTGTTTAATTAGTTAGGATTTGTGAATTGGCCTCTTAGAAACAACAGTTGTATCGAACATCTTTTTTTTAGCCCCCACTGTCCTCCATCCTGATGGGAGAGGAAGAGGTACATACATTTGATATATGGCCCTGTGCTCCTACTCAAGAAGATGCTCTCAAGACTATGGCTTCTGCAACATGAGCTGGAGCTCTCACCACCGTCATCTATCCAAGTCCCTCCTGAGATGCATTCCCCAGGCATACAGATAGAGATCATCTGTGGACTATGAGGACAGGCAGCTTCATCTGAAGCACACACTTTGGAAAATTTGAGTAACATCAGTCCAACCACTTTTGGAAGTTGTTGTCACTCACCCCAGACAAATTGCAACGTTGCAATTGAAACTGCTTATAGAATTACAAAGTGTTTCAACTGAAAAAAAAAAACCAACAAAACCAAAAACCCACCAACATTGCATTTGGTTTGTTTCACAGAACTTGCTAAAAATGAGACGATTACTGGTATCTTTAGACAATTGGCCTGATTACACTTAAAAGTTCCAAACAGCTTTTGCATGACACTTTGCAGTGCTTTCAGCATAAAGCCACCTGCAACATAAGCAGGAAGGGAAGCCTTTGCCAGGTCCTTCCTCAGTTAAATTATACTGTTTATGTTTCACACTTCTTAGAAGCTCTTTTTTTCTTTTGGAAAATGAAACCCCAAACTTTCATTTATCTCTTTTTTTTTTCCCTTTTGTGTAGACAAAGCTAAGGATTAAAATGCATTCAGGAAAGAGGTGCTGAGAGTTGGAAATAAACCCAGGGAAACTGCAACAGTAAAGGAAATGAAACATTTCTCATCACAAGTACTAAAGTGATGCCTTCTGCAGCACATGCTGCTGGGATTTGATGCATTAAAATAATGCTAATTACTGATTTTGTTGTAATTACATCTAATGTGTATCTGTATATTCTGAATCACCTTTACAGAAAAAGCAGGATAAACTGGAAAAAAAACCCCAAAACTTAACATTTTATCAATTGCATACTTCCATAAAGCCATATATGAAATGCAAACCCTATCTGGTAATGGACTCCGAGACCAAGCTTAACTCCATCTCACTTTATATATGCAGTATTTTTTGTGTTCACTGAATCTTAACACACTATATTTACTTCTAAATAAACTTCAACTAGTCATGCTAATGTTTTAGTCAGTGTAGCAGTAGACGCCATGAAGCTTTCATCCGTTTCATTTCTCAACTTTAATTTAGTGGCGACATTCAGGTTTTGCATTTCATAACCACACTGCTTTACTGCACTGGCCTGGTTTGTTATTTACACAAATGCAAGCATAACCCCAGGAATCACCTGGAACCAAAATTTACATCTGTGCAAAAATTTACTCTCCTTTATAACGTCATTTGGAAATTATCCTCAGGAAATGTTATTTTTCCCTTCTCCTGAATACTCCACTGACTCTTTCCCTCCCCCAAAAGACATCTATTGGTCTGGCACCACTGGAACAGACTGACTATTGATTTAGTCCAAAGTTGCTTCTCTGGAGAAAACATCTTCATCAGCCTCATCTTCAGGGCTAGTTCAGTAAAAGGTTTTTGATGTATGCAGCAATACATCTGTTGTACAACAAGCTAGATATGTATGTATTGTCAAAAAAAATCCCAAATCAAACACGTTACTATAATACACAGAAAGGTAACAAAAAAGATCCAAGTCATGAAGCCAGTACATCATCTAATGCCTGGCTGGTGCTTACAGAGCCTAAGTCTATCATTTGTTACTGTCTTTAACTGCAACCGCAACGCTGCAGCTGTAAATAGACCAGTGGTCCTATTATCCAGGTATTGGAAATGGCTGGACACGTTCTCAGGGTGCATGTGATATTAGTGAGCCTGAGGGTCTTTCCTGAAACAGCACGTTTGGCTGAAGAGTCTGTATCTTAGTGTCGTGGTTTGGCCAAGCCAGCACAGCAGCACCACGACAGTCACTGGCTCGGTGCCTCCATTCACCCCCACCCTCGTTAGGATGGCAGAGGCCCCAGCAAAATGTGAGTAAAAAGATAAGCAAGGTTGTTGTGGATAAAGACAAGGGCAGGGAGGGCTCACTGCCAGTTACGGTTCCAGGCAAAACAGACTCCAGTACTCAACTTAGAAAGTAGGAAAGTTTATTCTACAAGAAACAGAATGGAATAAAAGCAAAAGGGAGTAGGATGATGAGAAAATGACAACCAGCACTTTAAGATCTCCCTCCCCCACCCCTCCTTTCTTCCTGGGCCCAGCTCACTGCTCCCAATATCTCTACCTCCTTCCCCGCAACGGCTCAGGTGGGCAGCGAATGGGGGATGTGGTCAGTCTCTCACAGATGGACTCTGCCACTTCTGTCTTCTCAGATGAGGGTGACTCCTGGCATTGTTCCCCTGCTCCAACACGGGGCTCCTCCC
>WBNH01011634.1:0-38107 GCA_013401255.1 Urocolius indicus | reverse complement strand
AGTTCTCTCCACAGAATGCAGGGGAGTCTCTGCTCTGGTACACCTCCTCCTCTCTTTCATCACTGACCTTGGAGTCCGCATGGCCGTTTCTCTCACTGTTCCTACTCTTTGCACCACCACCAGCCAGAAGAAGAAAAAAAGACTGAAGGAAGAAGCAGGAACAAGATGGAGGAAGAAACCTCCTCTTCTGGCTTCTTCTTAAAAAGTGATCGTGGAGGCATCTAATTGGCTCAGCCCCAGAAGTGGGTCTGGCTCAGAGCTGGGGAGAGTTGAAAACTTCTTACAGGTGTCATCTTTACAGCCCCTTCTCCCTTACCAGAAATGGCTATCATGTCAAATCATAATGCTTAGATACACCAATTCAGAACAAGAATGTGAAAAAGAATCACATTTTATATCGTTAAAATCACCTTTTATCAGGCATAACAAGGCTGACACTTCTCATACTATCAGTTGACTACATACACAAGGCATCGCCAAAAGAGTGCCTGAATTACTCCCTCCCTAAGTAAGCTGATCACCACCTGCATGGGCTTCTGGCACAGCATCAAGATGTCAGGAAGCTTTTCCTATCAAAGATTTCAGGAATAAAAATCACAGGAACTTTAACCATTATTCCAAATCTTGCTCTGAAAGCACATAGAACTCCATTCATCACCACTCCCTTCACAAGCACTGATGCTAAACTACATCAAGTCTCCAGCTAGCTACATTTTAAAAAGCCTGAAGTAACTTGATTCAGTAGCTGCACCAGCTTTGAGCTATTTATTCAGCTGCAGGGCCACTGAGATCAGGCTTTTTTAAAAAATCAGTGACATTTTGCTAACAGCATTTATTAATTGTTTGACAAAATAACACAAAGCAGGAGGTGGGGAACTTTGTACATCTCTTCATTTGTCACCTCACCCGTTATCCAAAGCTTTGTCTTTGGTTCTGGCCATCAAACTCATCCCTAAAACAAGAGTAGAGCTTTACCAATAACTCACTCAATAGTTACCTATCCCACATAAGAAATGTGATTCCAGCAAGGGAGAAAGGTTGATATTAGCATTCACAGTCCAGCAACTGTATTATTACCAACACACTATCAACCAATAATTATTGATTCATCTGTTATATATCAGTTGGAGTCTTAAGAAGTAAATAGAGAGCACAGTTGACTCACGAAAATGGGCTGGTTTTTGTGTTTTGCTTGGTTTTAAAAACAACAACTTAATTATTTGATAATCCACAATTCAAAGCTTTTAAACTTTCATTATATAAAACAGTGAATTTTCCACAACAGAAAATACAAACATGGGATTTAAAAATTAAGACCCTAGAAGAGTGAACAGCATTAAACCATGCAAATACGATTTCCAAGTGTAACGTGTGAATCACAAAGTGCTCTATCAGCCTCCTCCCTCTGTAAAAGCTCATGGGTACATCCCAAAAATCTCTCATGGTCTACAGTCAAGACCACAAGACCACAAGAGCAGCTCTCTAAATACATCAGAACACTTCCACTGCAGCACTTGACATCTGGCTGAAACTTTACACTTTCCAAAAGCTTCACTTCCAGAAAGTTTCACTTATTTTAGAAAGGCACACAACTTGGACAGATCCATAAAGATCAGTCACAGACACTGGGGGAGGATTAACTTACAAGACATACAGGTGGTGCTCAAAATATGTGGCTCATTTCTCAGATTTAGATGTGGATTCTTTCACTTCTCCTCAATCGCACACAGGAAAGACAACACACCACAGATAAGAGATTTTAATGCTGCTAAGATTCAAATCCAAGTTGCTCTTACACAGCTAGAATTTGCAAATTCATACATTAGTTTCCTGAATGGTATACATACATATTGTGGCCATCTCCTTCTGCAAAATCCCATCATAATTCAGTTAATAAATAACATTCACACTTTAATTGGAGAAAACCAATGTCTTAGCAGAGATGACTAACAAAAAAGCTTGGCAACCAGGAAAGAAAAATTACTATTTTTGCCTCTGTTCCCTTAAGCAGAAGCAAAACACTTCCAAAAAAACAAAAAAAACCCAACAGATATCAAGCCACAGGTAGGTACTAGGAGCAATTGCAATCTGCTCACCTGGGTGCATGAAATCTAGAGATGTAAACCCAGCCTTTCAGCCTACACTAGAGCTTTGCAAGTCATGGATGGAGAAAGCATAAATATTTCGCCTATTCCACCAAATTTTTCAATCATCAGTTAAATGCATCACTCAACATCCCTACTGTAGTGTTTTCTGAGACCTCGTGGTCTCTGCAAGTACCTACATCTTTTATTAAAAATTACTCTTCAAGCAGAAGAAACTCAAATAAATTGAATGAATTTAAATTCATTACCAATTAAGTGTAATTTAATTCATGATTCTTTCAGCCTTCTCATGAGAATTACAAGCTGCAGGAGGAATGCATACCTGACTGACAGAGCTTGATTTACCACTGCTGATTCCCCAGGAAATCACGTAAAGCTATATAGCTATAACACAGCTATCAGGAAACTCTTGCCCCTCTCCCCCAAAAAATATGTTTACAAAAATAGATTTTAATAACATCTGCATAAGAACCAAGAATGTGTTTCTAAAAAGGTAACAGCGTGCTGGTTTTTAGGAAGATAATTAAATCCCCAAAGTCAGCATCCAGGATGGCTAATCAAAGAAGCTCCAGCTCACACACCAGATTTGGGAACTTAAATGCTTCCAGAAGGAGCTAATAAACCAGGCAAGATCTGATTAACCAGATTTCGGAGGTTATAGGTATCGAAAAAGTTAATTATAGGTATAGAAAATGTTTTTTTTTTTCCTGATTGCCACCTCTGTAAGTGACCCAGTGAGCCAGTCAAGGTCTTGGCTGAACCAGGAAACAACACAAGCCAGTGTGTATGATCTACGGCCCTTGAAATGGAGACAGCACCCATAACCAGAGAAAAACCTACAGCAAACAGCAACTCAGCTGCATCCAAAGCATTCGACCAGCTCTTGCATTTTCATTTTCATATTCCCCCATCTGCATTGAGAAAACAGCTGAGAACCATCAAATGCTGCTGAAAAAACACATACACTGCAAAACATGAACAATTATTTATCCCACACCACTTGACAAATACATGGTTAATTCCTTTGGCACAACTGTTTTATTCCTTGGTCCTGCCTGCTTGCTTATTTCTGGCATGAGATGTTCACCAGCTTTTACCACCATCACTCTCTGCCGTCCACCCAAGTACACATCATCCAAGTGCTGGGAAATATGGAATTTTAGTTTGCATTTACAATATTGTTTTGTTTTTTTAAAATCAAAAGCAACTTCATTGATTTGCTCCTAACAAATAAAGGAAAATGATTTGGTGTTGACTAAAGGTCTTTAGGAGTTATCTGTAATAATATGCAGAATCTCGGTATCTCAAAGGCTGTAAGGGACCTCGAAAGATCATCTAGTCCAATACAGAATAATGCCTAAATTAGCTATAATATACCAAACTGGCAAGCACTTGTAGGAAAACAGGAATGTCCAAGTGTTTGTCAGAGACAACTAGTAAAAAAATATGCCAGCATCCCACAAGTAAGAAGAATTTCAGAAGAAAAAGCTTTGCCTGGTCTAATTCAGCCATAGAGCCTCGTGGCTTGTCTCGTGACAGAAAGAGGTGTGAGGAGAGCTGTGGAAAATCTATTTTTCTTCATGATTTTTACATCGTTCTAAGGCATCTTAATCCTGATTGCAGGGGCAGTGATGACTGAAGAGGGTGGTGTATATAAAACAGATTGCTCTCAGTGGGTTTACAAGGAAATCAGTAGGTATAGGTATGAAGAATCTGGTCAGAAACTAAATTTGAGGCAGAGGGATTTCAGAAATAAATGAAAATGTATTCTGAAGTAAATTCTGATGATTCAAAAAATCTTAAACATGAGACATATTTTTCTTCCTCTTTTTTCTTTCTTTTTTCCCCAAGCAAAGAACCTCTTTTCCTTAGAACAGTTTCATTCAAGAAAAGATTCCAGATGTGCAAATGTTCGGTTGAAAACAAGTTTTCCTAAAATATACAAAAGAATTATACTACCTCAACTGGCTCCTTACAAAATTCATGAATACAAAAAAAAACATTTTCACCATCTGGAACTGCTCCTCTCAGCCCCTCAAGGCTACTCAGATATTCTACCATTGACTCTCCACTCAGGTGTAACATTTTAGCAGAAAAAACTATGAAGTTGGGAAAACTCATCAATATTCAACTACAAACTTTGAAACAAGAAAAGCAGACTTTTTTCTTATGATGTAAGCTGTTAGCCCTGTAAATTAGGTGACTAATTGCATGACTGTTCTTTTAAATTACATGACTAGGAACAAAAGCACTTTTAACTACAATGAAAAAAAATCTCGTAAATACTTCAAACTCAGGTAACTGAAACCCTCACCTTTAGAACCTGGTATCACACAACTTCATTTTAAATTGCTTGTAACATAAGAAAAACATTGATGAATCAGGTTTAGCTTCCACATCAATCAACAATCAAAGCAGCAATTCACCTGTAGAGGACTATTTTGCTTATCATAACTCATGCTTTGGGGGTAGAATAGTTTCTTGTTTCCCATAATAAAATGATTATATACATAACAGGTATATTTATTCATATATTTGATCTTACATTTGTGTGTGCGTGTATTTGAGTATATGTAAAATATATATGTATGTAAGCTCAGTATCTTCTTTTCCCCATGGTGCTCATTTTAAATGAACAACTGACAATGTTAACAGCATACTGGTATTCACACTTCAACAGTTATGCCCTTCCTTCCTTCATGTGCATGGACTTGGACTGGGTGTACGTGAGGGCACCTCTGGGATGGGCAGTGAGCACTGCATAAGCCACCCAAGCAGCTGAGTGAGTGCAGAAGGGATGCAGAAGGACTGAACTTGATGCTGCCACAGCGGCATTTCAGCTGTTTTGTTTCAAACCAGCTCAGTATGTTTACGGGAGATGAAAAACACACCTAATAAATACCACATAGATATACCACATAAATACCCACCGTAACTGTCGTGCACTGTTGCCAGCATCAGTTGCCTGTCAGGGTATTTTCTTAGGCCAGGGACATCTCCGGCTAGATAAAACTCTGGCCTGCATTCCAACCTTCTGCAAGAGCTTTTTACAAAGAGCTCAGGCAAACTTCAGCTGCATCTGGGCTTGCCTCACCACAAAAGGTGGGGTTCCCACCAGCCAGACTTTCTCTACAGCTCACACTTTCACAGCTTTGGGTTTTCAGACAGAAAGACTGGCAGAAATTTCAGACAAAAATACAAGTAAAAACTGTTGATTTTCCAACACTGGAGAGAATCATATAAAATCCAAAACCTTGTTAAAACTAACCTTAAGTAAATTCTGTGAAATCTAACGATGCACATGCATACCTCAAACATTGGTAATATTCTAGAATAACAAAGTGTAAAAAAACCCATCTGTAATATGCAAAGGAGAATGGTTGGAAAAGTACTTGCAGTGTCATAAGGGATTATTTAAGAGTTTTAACACAGTATGTAAGAATCTCTTCTCTACTTGTTTAACAAAGTCTACTTTTACTTACTGGTATGTAGAACAAAAAGGCATTTGGAAGTCTCTCACTTGGAAGTCAACAGCAGAAATTAGCATTATAGAATCACACTTCTATTATCAGCCGTTTAATCTGAAATCCTTTCGTTGATGAAGTATTTACCGCCACAGCACACAAGGCATAAGTAAGCATTTCCAAATGTAATTCATTCCCCCGTCTGATTTATAACTCATTTTTTTATAAACTCTGCATGTACTGTAATGTCATGGAACAATCTTATTTTCAAATTGAATCAATCCTTATCATCTGGAAACAGTTTTGTGATCTCTACTGTTTTGCTCTCAATAAACCACCTCATGGGTTTATGAGAGCTAAAATATCACATCATGAACTTAGTAGAAAAATTATGTAATGTATCTTCCATGTGCTTTCTCCATGCACAAGCCAAGCTTGATGATTTCTTTCCTTATGTAAACAGCTATATACAAATCATGTGAAACTCCCCAGACAGAAATCAGGTCAATGAAAAGTCTGATTTGTTTTTTCCATGTCCATCCCCTTGATGAGTCCATCAACAATATCTTTACCCATATCCAATGTCAAAGCTAAAAATCTCTGGTTTTCCTCTTCCCCCGAAAGTGCTAAGGAGTAACAAGGCAGAGACTTACTGGAACTGATTTTTGCTGAAGCGATTTTAACATCTACAAATTTTTCTATGAAGGAAACAAAGGAGATATTGGCAAACAGCTTTTGAGCAGCAGTCAGAGATAGTTAGGAATTCACAGGCATAAGAAGAAAAAACAAACTTGTGTTTTGAACAAATTATCATTTCTTAAAATGAAACAATCTGGAAATTAATAGCATTAAATCAAACAGTGGCAACTAGTCAAAGATGTTTGCCAAATGGGGGTGGTCTAAATGCCAACACCAGCCTAGCACACAGGTCCACAAGGAGGGGACAGGCACCCACATGTAAACCCCAGCCACCACCACAACCCTGGCACGGCTGGCTGGGATGCCAAAGCTGGCAGCTCACACCATGCAGCACTTGTTGAATACCAACATTTCAAGACATCTCAGAGATACTCCATGCACCTGCATAGGACAACATGCTAACAGAAATGTCAAAAGAGTAGAAGAAACACTCAGAATGAGTAACAACTGCATATCCAGCACGAGGGGTGGCTGAAAATACACTCTCAAGGATGTTCAAATAGCTCATTCTACAGCTCATCCCTAGTCAGCAATTTCAGTCCACATTTAATCATACTGAAGCATATGTCTAAGTGCTTGTCTTAAAAATTATAGTATTTCTTTGTGTGCTTGCTGTGCTTTTTATTAACACAATTGAAGTATCTTGTACTTCCAGTTAACAGTATCACTGCATGTTGTACAAGCTAAAGCTTTCCAGTTTAACTCCACAGCTGGCTTTTCTCCTGTAAATGCCTCTGCTCTATACATTGCCTCATTTTCCTTGCAACTACAAGGAACTAATAGCATAAAAATGAAAGGAGAAAATAAGAGAAAGAAACAAAATCAAGTGCCTGCAGCAAGTATTTTTGGTTTAGCTGCTGCTAGTCCTGGTGCCCACAGAGAGTAAGAAGCGTAACTTGAAAATCATAAGAGAACGAACAGGAAATCTTTTCCTATGAAGTTAACAAAAAACTCCAAACACTACTGTACTGCACATTATAGTTTTCTCTGGATGGGCCCTGGATACAAGCATAAAGAGACTAAAAAAACTCTCGATTCCAAAGAAAGCTAATAGAACCAGAATTTCATTTAATAGAAAAGAAATGTGGGGAGAAAAAAGAAGAAAAATGTCTCTTGGCTGTTTAGAATTCCTTTATAATATTTTGGAATTTTTACTGCAACATATTTTGTTAGGAAAAAAAACCCCTAAAACAGCTTCCATATAACCAGGTGTGATGAAGCTACAGAAAAGAGTCACATCTTTTGAATATATAAGTTATCAGCATGTATTCAGCTACTGAATGAAAGTTAGGTCTAACATCAACAGACATCACTGGAAGTTACCACAATTCATCTACAGTTGGGGAAGTTTTTCTAAAATCTCTTCTTCTGCTCAGTGACCAAATGGTCACCTATAGCCTAAGAAACTACAGTATTAACCCCGCTTTAATGGAGAGATTCTACATCAGTAACAAGTGAAGGTCCCACCATGGTACTACTCAGAGCAAAAGCTACAGTTAATACAACCTAAACTCCACATCTCTCTCAATGTAGGGGGATTGAGTTTATCTACCCTCGTATGTTTTTAGAACATAAAAAAAAAATCAATATTGATTAAATTAATATTAACACAATCATTACTTAACCACTTTGTTGGAAAACTTCGAGCCAACTCAAGATTTGTTAAAAATCCAGATTGTCTGCACAAGAAGGTACCAAATATTCAAGTAACAGATGAATCAACTCCAAACCTCAATGTCCAAGTCTTGCTTCACCTAGGCCAAAACCAAGAAAGAAGGGACCTACAGTAGTACACATTCAATTAAAGCATCAGGTGTTTTTGGAACTTAATAATAAGCTCCAAATGAATTAACAAAAAAGCATGAAATGGCTTAGTGCAATCCTCACTTTGTTTGCAGGGAAGTTAAGGTTTGTGTAATTTAACTGTTTCTTTAAAAACAATCATCTCCAACAGAAGTACACTGTGTCTCCAAGAGTCTCTATTTTCTGAAGATTTAAAGCCCAAACACGTAAAATCAAAGTTACTGAGCATATCTGCTTCATATTAAAACTCTCATCTAATGCTAGAGTCTAAACACCTCTACAGCTAGACTGGGCATGTGGTAGGACAGTGAGAAGTCACATCAAGGGGCTGGCACCTCCTTGGCAGCTCTACACCTACATGAGTGTCTCTTGTTAATCAGTGACCTGCAAAACAACAGTCACAACTGGTTATAGATCCACTGCAGCTGACGTTCCACTCTTACTCATTAATTACAGTTACCACAGTCTGTATTTAATTACCTTTTATGAGCAGGAGGTTCAATTAGATGAGTAAGGCTGCTACACAGAAATGATCCATTTGTATGCATTCTGTTATTACAAATCAGAAAACTTAAAAATGGAGAAAGTGCTTATGATTCCCAATGAACACTTCTAACAAGTAACAGCCCATCAATCTCGAGCTTTCCATCTTAATCTCATGTCTTTTGTAGCCAAGACCCTCACCATCAGGCCCCCAGTCCTATGCAGGTCAACACTAACCCAGCAGCACACCGGTGCTTGTCCCTACTGACCTGAAAAGTCTCAGAATCCAGATGAAAGAGAAAATTCAATGCCAGCCCATATACAACACTAGAAGTCATGCTGACAAAAGCAACCAGTCCATTGTCCACTGAAGTGCTACCACTGTGTTCCAAATCCAAGCCTACAGATGAAGGGGCTTGCTCAATCTCCTCCAAGATCCAGAGGGCTCAGGCTCAATCTCTCCATCAGTCAATAAAGCAAATAGGCAGAGAGATGTAAAAGATGGAGATGTGACAGGGAAATACTTTTTTTTCTTTGAACAGCACCAAGTTGAATGCTTTTTTAAAAATGTACTTTCTGTAATGTTTTTAAGGTTTCTCTGAATTCATGGAATCACAGAATAGTAGGACTTGGAAGGGACCTTTAGAGATCATCTAGTTCAACCCCCATGCTAAAGCACCTAGATCAGATTGCATAGGAACATGTCCCGGCAGGTCTTGAAGACCAACAAGAAGGAGAGTCCAAACCCTCCCTGGACAGCCTGTGCCAGGGCTCCATCAACCTCACACGGAAATAGTTTTTTTCTTATGTTTAAATGGAACTTTTTGTGCTCCAGCTTCATCCCATTACCCCTTGCCCTGTTGTTAGATACAATAGTAAAAAGGGATGTCCCAACCTCCTGACACCCACCATTTACATACTTGTAAATATTAATGAAACCTCCCCTCAACCTTCCCTTCTCTAGACTAAATTCAGATTGATTGCTGTTCTGATCAAACGTTTTCCAGTTGTTTGGCTTGTTTTGCACTGTGTCTGCCATGGTACCACTATCATGTGCACTCTCACTACTCTTGAGTTTATGAAAATAAAGTACTTTCCAACAAAAGTAAAAAGACAAAGAACTTAACATTTACCATATGATTATATTGAAAGCAGGGCAAAAAAACCCAAAACCCTATGCATTGATTCCCTTTCTGAATACAGGACATTTTAGCACAGAGAAAAACAAGTCTTTCCCCAAAAGGCAATAACTGGGATGTGCCCAGGGTCAGGGTTACAAAATCCCAGCAAATAGTGATTGATTTTCCTTCCAGGCAGGGAGGGCTCAGTGCTCCAGCAGTCCCGGGCTAGGCATGTCTCCGGCCCCCATCAGGTACTTCTCACTCTCCCAAGCCAAACAGCAAAAGGTTTTGGGGTTAGCAGTGAATGCTGCTACTGTTTGGTTTGCAATTGGTGGGAAAAGCTTATTCGACATCCCACCCTCCTTTTTTTATTCCCAGTTTTTAGTTACAAGTACCACTGGCAATTTGAAAAAAATCTCAAGAGTTGACGTTCTTTAAGACAGTAAAAAGCAAGACAGTGAAACCAAGTCTGATACAGAATATATTTGCTCATGCAAGCACTGGGCTCAATGGGCAATTCTGAATTGGACTTACAGATTATTCCTGACAAAAATGTATCTGTAAAGCTTTTCATAATTTTCTTTTGAATTTTAAGAAGAAACTCCCCCCCCCCCCATTTCATACCCTCTTCATTGTAAAGTAAGCATCCACATTAGAAAGAAGTTATTTTCCACCCACAAAGAGATTCCACCTATAATAAAAGGTCACTTATTACCCCACTTTGCCAACACAAAAGAAACCTCCAGCTGAATGGGGTCTCCAGGAGGGGAACAGATGGGCCAAGCCTATAACATAGCACTGCTGTATTGACTGGTGATGGAACCGAAATCGCATCGCCATGGCAACTCCTTTACTGCCTCCTCCCTTAAGACAACAAGAAATAGCTCACGAGAGGTATTTTAGGAAATCCATAAAAAGAGAAAAATTGTGGTTCTGGCTTTCCAATTATTTAAAGCACACCTACAAAAGGTGCTTTCAGGAAATAGGTGGATGGCATTTGCTTCCACCGAGTGAGAAATCATGTTTGTCTGTGCAGTAAAGACTTGTGATGAACGCTGGGCTATCAATCACCCTTCTGAAACGGTAACCGCAAACTTTATGGTGCTTCCCCTAAAAATCCTTACACTGACTTTCTGATGTATATGCTTTAGGTCTTCAGTTTCCTGAACAGACAGAGTGAGCCTCCTGAAGCAAGGTCTAATGAAAATCTGCCTTCTCTGAAAACAATCTGAACTTATCAAGTGGTTACACCTACCTGCGACACTCACAATGGCTGTATTGCTATTGTATGTAATCATTACAAATGCTGAGGACTCCTGCTTTGCAAAAATCCCTTCAAAAAACAAAGGGAATAAGAGCGCACCAAAACCAAGACCAAACCCCCCCGGTGCGAGGGAGGGAACGGAAAGTGGGTGGGTGTCAGCAAACTCCAGCTTCTTTTAAGCAGGATATTCCCAAGCTTTTAAACAATAATAAACACTTCATTCTCAAAATACAGTTCTCTGAAGTGTTTGTTTCCTTCCAATTGAAATCAATTGGGTTTTAATTTTCAGTAGAAGACTCCATCTCTATTTTCAGATTTGTTTACATCGATATACGTCACATAGACATAAAAACTGTGACAGATATTATTTATAAAATGATAGATCTCTGAATGCAAACTGCTTGTTAAATAGTCCGAGTGCAATTCTTGCATGAAGCTTAAGAAACTAATAAACGTATTTGATTTTTATAGCATTACCTCAAAACACCAGGAACATAACCCAAAGCAGTTCCAGCTGCTTCATGTATACTTGAATAATTTTGGAAACTTTCATTTCTGACGCACCCCTAAAGGGCCCCACTTGGATTGTAAATGTTTTTGTTTTGGTTGGCAGAAGCCCCTGTACAAGCCCTGATTTAATATCAGCTTTAAAGTAATAATAAAAATAATAATCTCACTCACATGCCAAACCACCCAAGCTGCTGCAGACCCCAGGGAGGAACCGGCTGTGGGAATCGGGCTCATCAGTTCCCATCCTGTTTTCTTAACTCACTGCAAATTTGAAGATGCCATAATGGAGCTCTCCTCACCCTGACCCCTGGGGCTGCAGAATTCAGTTGCTTTCACAGAATCACAGCATGGTAGGAGTTGGAAGAGACCTCTAGAGATCCTCCAGTCCAACCCCCTGCTAAAGCAGGTTTCCCTTGATGAGGAGGCACAGGAACATATCCAGGCAGATTTGAAATCTCCAGAGAAGGAGACTCCTCACTCTACCTGGGCAGTCTGGGCCAGGGCTCCCTCACCTCAACAGCAAAGAAGATTTTCTTTAAGTGGGACTTTTTGTTTTCCACCTTTTGTCCATTACCTCTAATCCTGTCACCCCATCCTCTTGGCATCCACCATTTAAATACTTCCCATAATTAAGCGGTCCCAGCACTGGCACAGTGGGCTGTGTTCAGCTGTTGCAATGTGGGGTAAGAACAGCCAAACTACATAAAATGTCTGAAGATTAAAGATTTTAGGGTAATGGTCACAAAGCTTCCCAAAGTTAGGTAGAACAGGCACCAGAAAAGCACACTGCTTGGCCACTCAATTTTTTTCCTTGTTATATTCTGAAACTCAGTAGGTTTTTCACCCCACACCTACAAAGTGTCACTGTTTAAAATGCATGTGATTTTGGCTTTTCCTTGATTCTTTCTAAGGCATGAAGCATTGCCTTTCAAAAAAAGTCAGAAAATGGCAGAAAATCTTCCTGCAGCCTTCCTCCCCTGCTTGCCACTGCCCAACACACACATTGTGTTAAAGCTTTTCCACTCCTTGCCATACCAAATTGCCATACCAAAGGGTGATGCTCCTGTCACTGAGAGCTCTTGCCCAAGGAGCTGTAGATGACAGGACTTTTGCTTTCTGCTGCTTACAAACACGTGGTTCCACCCCCAAACTCTTACACACTCATCTCATTGCTCTCTTGGCTGTATTAGTCATCCTCTGCACAACCCTCAGCACTGATAAACTGTTGGTTTATTCTTAGGGTTAAAAATCACCACATCATATCTAGCTTGAATTTATCTGAGTACCTTGAACTTCAATTTTCTCTTGAGAGTATCAAAGTATCTCTCTTCTGTTTCTGATAACATGTTTCCCAGGCCTTTAAACTATTCTTGTACCTCTTCCCCAAAGGTTTTCCCACCCGATGGAAGGACCCATCTGCCTCAATCCTGGTTAGTCCCACTGAAGAAGCAATGACCCGTGCCTGAAATACATTTTGTCCACTGCTCTGCAAAGAAAGTTCTGGAAGCACATGCTCATCTACCAACTCATCCTAATCCAGAGTCAATACTTATCGAGATAACTCACTATTCTAAGTACAACATGTAGCTTTTGCTTCATTGCATCAGATTTCATTTTCCAATGTATTAAATCATGTATCAAATCCACTAAATGATGTGATCCAGAGCCTCCTGTGCCTACAACTTCTCTTCAGCAATTTCCTCCCTTGTCTCAAGTACAAACATCATCAATTATGTCTTTAAAGTTTTTTTTCCATCTCATGGATAAAAATGTCAGCAAGGACTAAGACAAAAAAATATTCTCTACAGGACTCTGGTACAAACCACCCATTTATAATCCACTTAATCTTTATAGTGCTCATTTTGCATCATTCCAGTTTTCTAATTAAAATGTTGCATGGTATCAAGTCAAATGTCATCAAGAAACGTAGATTGTTAAATCAACACTATTATCCTCATTAAAATTAATCTTATAAAAAGACCCTGCAGTTTAATAATTTCTATACTATAAATCTATGTAGACTGCTGTAAATTTTATCTCAACAGCTTCAATCCACATTATGATTTTTTAACCATGTGGCAAGCAAACTAATAGTCGAGGCAAAAAGAAGTTATAAGCAGCAGAAAGTAATTTACACCACAGGAAAAAAAAATTACTCAAAACCTTCTGAAGCTAAACCTGAAGTTAAACTGGGCACCACTGAAAAGAGCCGTCTAAGCTGTAGTTAGAATGTCATTGTAGGAATATCTACCCCTGCCAGAGACTCCCCTGATGTACCATTAAAGCTCCTGCAGCAAAACCAGATGTTCCAAATGAGGATGAATTCTCATCTTCAAAAAAATATGTTTTACCTTCTTTCTTCCCCAGACTCCTCCTTGCTAATTAAAAAAAAAAAAAAAAAAAAAGCTTTTGAACTCAGCAGAGGAAGAAAAAGGGAAAATAGTATTCACAGAGCTGAGGTGACATAAAGATATTGGTACATTAGGAAACTCATTTTGTCATTATATCGCATTGTGTAAATAGAGAACATAATAAGGACAGACATGTTAATATCGGTTCCCTTCAAAACCTGGAGGCAAGGGGAGAAGGGGGAATGACAATATTTGGCAAGAGGAAAAGAAACAGTTGCAAATGAGACGTTTTTCAACCCTGCTAACTACCTTTAGTAACAACTGAGAATGAAAACAAACTTACGAACACTTTACTGTCTTTTAGAGTGTTCAATTGGAATAGCATATTTAATCTAAGTCATATGGAACATTATAACAATGCTCTTTTTGGCCTCAATATTAATTAAGAATATTAAGTATGTATGTAAAATGCTGGAATGTCTCCAGAATTAAATTTTCAATGAGGCTTTGTCCTCTTTTTTTTTTTTCTTACTTGAAGCTGCAAAGATATTAAAACTAGGTCACGCTTAAAACACTCAACAAAAGTAATAGGATCTGCAATTTCTTGTCTTCCTTAAAAATTTGCCACACAACAATTTTCCATTTCCTTTAAGACAAAGATAAATACAGATTTGGATTTCCCAGTCTTCCTGGAAACGAGCACACACACGAAAATAAGGTAACTACTAAAACAGAGCTTTCCTCCTGTCCTTGGAAGGCATTACTGCATTTACTATCAAGCAAAGTTACTCAAACTACACGTCCTCTAGAGACTAATCCAATGTACAAAACACGGCGAATTTCTAAGAAATTAAAAGAAACCAGATATCTAATTTTTTAACAATAAACATGTATAAAATCGAACGTGATTCTCTATTTGCAGCACGTGACTAAAAGTGACATATCCATCAACCTGAAATTGTCAGCAACTGCCTCTTCATTTGCATTTTATCACTTTCTAAATTCTAAACAGATGCCAAAGTCAACTTTTATTCTTTTTTAAACAGTAAAATAGACTTGGAAAATTAAGGAGGCACTACCTTCACTTCTGCTGCCTGTTCCGTATGTCCCCTATGTGCCAACACACCACACCCATTTGCCCATCTGGCCATCGTGGAGATGACGGGAGACACCTTCTGCCAGCAAATCAGCTCAATTTCCATGAAACCCTCACTAGCCACTCTTTCCTCCATTCTCATTAATATCCTGGGTAGACAACATAGTCTTCCCAATCACTCCATGGACCTCCACACTTAAAATACATTTGTTTACCTTTACATGTAGTTTGTCACATCCTTGCAAAAGCCTGTTTGACATTAGATGTGGCTTGCAGATTCCTTACACCACAGCCTTCAGCAGAAAAGTGATTTACTTAACTAAAAACACGCTTAACAAGACAGACTGTAAACAAGTGTAAATTTAAATTTCAGATTCCACCTCTCCAAAAAAACGCTGCAGTCAGATCAAAGAAATCAAATCTGCTGGGCTGCTGCAACACATCAAAAACACCAGGTCCAGTTACTAGAGCTGTGGAAGTAAAGAGGTGGGACACTTGAGACAGGCACTTACAGCACCAAGGAGAAGCAAAACCTGACAAGGAGGAGACTTGCAATCCCCCAACAACCTAACTCCAGCCTCTGCAGTAGATACCATAATTCTATGACAGTAAGCAAGTAAATAGGTAGTGTTAGATACATGGGAGCTTGGCTAGCGGTGAACCCAGTTTTCACTGCAGTCCATGACAGCTGAACAATATGAGACCTATGGTTGTGTTAGTAATAGGGCAAAGTAAATATTAATGCTAAACAATAAATAAATGGAAGTCTACTAAACTAATGGTTAATGCTGAATACCCAGGAATGGCTTTGGATCCCCAAATCACAAGTAACAACCAGTAGAACAGTAATAAACTGAAAAAAAAGAAACAGCCAACACGGGATTAAGATAAAATTTTAGCATAAAACTTTATCATAACTTCAGTTGGAAAAGAGCACAGGAATCATACTCCACAACACAATCTGTACACTACTCATTTCTGATGACTTGGGAAACATATATATGGGTCGAAAAGTCCAGGTAATGCCGTGAAGCTATGCCACCAGCAGTGACAGAAAAATGCTGTAATACAAGTCACTAGAAAAACAAATCCAAGTTGTTTTCAAGGTTTATTAACAGCTAGTGACCAAAAAAAAAAAAAAAAAAAAAAATCAAGAGATCTGAAGCCATTTAAAATGCTTAAATACATCAGCAAAACATCCTTGAGGCAACCTGGAAGTGTTGGGCTTAGATAGAATGAAGAAGGTGCCAAATGGCTGACAGACCACCAAGTGATCTAGTTGGATGAAGACAAAAATCAGATTTCCAAAAAGACCTAAATGAAATGAGGAGCTGGGCAAAAAATGCTAGGTTCTTCTATAAAGCTGGACACCCTCAACTCAGAAAAATAAACCTGTGCTTGTGACTAAGTTATATGAAGAAAATGTGTATTGACTGAACGGCACTTATCTTGAGCTGTGTATTTCTGGTGTTAAAAAAAAGGCAGAATTATAACATGGAAATCCTGTATCAGTTTTTCTTTTCTCATGCACAGTCTACAAAGAGTTAAAATGAAAATTAACATTTTTTAAGGGGAACCTACAGGATGAGCGTAGCACTGGGCCATGTGAGATGGAAGTCAAGTGGATTCACCAAATTGAAACAATCATTTCCAGAGTGGATCTACACCCAAGAATGTGCCCAATGACTCCCATTCAAAGGCTCCTATAGGATTGTTTGCACCATGAGAAGGTGGAAATTCAGTGCCTCAGTCCCCTCCTGCAGCTTCATGGACCAGCAGGAGAAGACTCCTACCACAGCCAGCCTTTGATCTTAGAACAACCTTCTGTCAGAACCGTTTGGTGACAATGACAAATAATCATACGAAATTATGAATAAAAGAGGCAATGACTTGCTGGAAAAGCAACAAAACTGAGAGGAAAATGCTCATGAAAATATTTCTAATAGATGCCTGAAAAATTATTTGTCTACAGCTTATCAGTGAATACATCTTTGCATGAAAAATGTACCGCTGCAAGAGCATTTGTTATCTTGAGCTAATTTATGTATATACAAATAAAATTATATAACACTAAAATTACCTATTTATATTATACAGACTTTCAATTCACACACCTATTTTCTAAACTCAACTCTTTATCAGAAAGACACACAGGCAATTTGAAAGGGAACAATGTATTAAGACTTAAAATACCGTTGCAATACCCTCCCGCCTCTTGTAGGGGTTTTCTTGACTCTTGTACATAAAGTATGGAGCTTGCACTAAAGTACATTGCTGATAAACTACAGCAACTTTCCAAAGTATTTCTGGGAGTTTTAACCAATATTCCCTCACAGTGTCACCTCGTTTGCCTGAGAAAAGCAGTTGCAGTTACACAACACTTCTTTAAGACATAGAAACCCAGGCAAAGTTTTGTTTATTGCTATCTAAATCCCCATATAAAATGACAATGTTCAGATATCTCCTGGCAACCAGCCCCACAATTTACAAGCCCACACCATTTTGCAAATATATATGGCAAGATATTTATTGCAACTCATCCAAAGTTTCTTGACTGTTGATTTAGTATAGGCTTCCCGTACTCCTGCTGAAGGTTTACATAAGATGATTGCTTTTAATCTTGATTTTCTTTAGATGTGCCCTGACAACTACTTAGAAAAGTGGCATTTTCCTGACAAAATGAATCATTTGTTTTCTACCACCAAGTTGCAGATCTTTGTAACTGAAATAAAAAGACTTTAATATGCCCTAGAAGTCCCTTTCTCAACTCAGAAATTATAGGGAGCAAATATATTCCATTTTAAAATCATGTGATTAAAAAAAAAATTTTAAAAATCAACATTTAACAATTAGACATTTCCAGAAGCAAAGGCTCATAACAGGAACAATATATTGTGATTGCAAGAGGAAAAATACAGTGTCGAATTGACACCGCGTTCTGATGAGAAAATCTTTTTGTCTCTTTGATTCAATGATAAATTTCACGTAACTTTTCTTGGCTGTAGGAATGGAACAAAAACAAAACCCAAACACTGTCCTGATGTGTTAGCATTAAATGTTTCCTTTAAGAAATATACTTAAGTCTCTCTTAGTGTTACATAAAGTTCTATTTTTGGCCTGAACAAGAGAATGAAAAGGAAAATAATCACAATCAATTGTCAAACCAAGAATTCATCAGAGGCCTAAAAACATAAAGCAGTCATTTCTAAGAAAGAACAGTCTTTGATTTCCAGCTCTACATTCCAGTTTCTACTATCTTTGCTTGTCAGTGGTCAGTGCTAAACTCCTCCTCATCCAAAGCATTTCTAATAGTGTCAACCTCCTCAAATTCCTCATGTCTTTCCACAGTATTAAACACTGCAGATTTTTTTAGAACTTCCCACAGCTATCCCTTCCTATTTGTTTTATTTCTGACATCTCTCCCTTCTCAGAAATGAGTCCTCCTCCTTTCCCAGCATCCTCTGAGGTTCAGATGTTGGCATCATGCTTTTCTCTTTACATCCCATTCCTTCATCTGAGCAAACTCCACCATCTTTATGCTGACAGCTCAAGTTCAATGTTTCTCTAAGATGAAACTAATTTTAAATTTTGCAGAGGTACAGAATGTGGATTCAGCAACTATCACTTCACTCTCCATCCTCCTATGAAACGTCAGCGGTCTCCAGTTATTTGTCTCAGCAGCTAATGCCATCAGACCACTGCTTCACACCACAACATCATCAGTAATTTGTCTCCCATTCTTCCTGGGCCTTTTTGGCCACATGCAAGTTGTGCTACTTCTACTTTGAAAAACAAACAAAAAAAACCAACCCCAAACCTCAAACTCATCTCCTATATGTTTTCCCAAAGGCCCTGATCAAAGTGACTCATCAAGCCTTTGCCAAATATCACTACTTGGCTATTTTCTTTCATTGTTTTTTGTCATCTCACTCTTTAAGCCCCTGCATTTAGCTGTTTTTTTGGCAACTCATGCACAACACAAAGAGTTTTTTTCTGCATGGCACGTAAAAGATGTAATTACACTTGCTTGCCTCCATTTTCTGTCTACTAAGGATACACAATACCATTTGGCTGCTTGCTGTATTCGCCTTCAAGCTTTCCAGCTTTTAGAGAAAGAATTATCCTTCACCATATAATCTTTTCTCCCTTAACAAAAAAATCCCACACCAATGTCTTTTTGTTACAATATCACAAGTCATTATTATTATTAATCAACACCATAAATGTTAATCAAGTGACAAATGCACTTCTGGGGGAAGGTTGCTGAAAAACTATTTGCTGTACTTGAGATGGGTTTCCTACTACTTGCTTACTTTATTTGCTAGCTGAAATATAGAGTGACCTCTCCATATGGCACTTACAACATATGGAGGGGGAAAAAAAAACAATACAGATGCACAAACGTTTTGTATAAACCAGAGCAAAACTGGAGAGCAGCTCTCTCTCAGCTCCAATTCGTCTCCTTTGTGCTGACTTCATAATTTAGAGAAATTTAAGTGTTCCGAGGTTTATCTTTGACAAAAACCTAACACTTCTGAAACACTTTTTCAGAACACTGTTTCTGAAACAATGGACTATAAACGGTCTTCAGTAGCAAGCAAGAAGGTCTTTTGTGAAGGAAAATACTAGTTACTGATAGCTATCACACAATCAAACGTATCCCTGCGTGGACATGCACAGAACACACCCACTGATGACTGAGCTATTGCTTTCAGAGAAATTATATTTTTTTTCCTTCAAAATTCTTCAGACAGTTGTATTGGTTTGTTTGTTTTGGTTTTTTTAAACAATCATTCCAAAATATTTCAAATCATGTGAATAATGATCTCAGGTCACTAAACTAAAATGTATTACAACACGAGTATAACCACAGAGAGAATTGTCTTTTACTTTTGATGAAAAGGAGAAACGTTTAATACCATAAAATTAGACCCACGTGGAAAAATGGTAGGACAAAAGACTTTATCTAAAACAAAAAAAAAAAAAACACCCCAATCTCTTAGATTCTTCTGCCTGATCCTCTGCATTCAACTGCTTAAAGCAAGAGATGTATGTAGCCAGCTACTTTGTAGCATTTTAGTATCCACAAGCACATTTACAGATCTAACAGCATGAATTTACAGTTTTCCACAGGCAAACAAAAAGCCATCATCTTCCCAAGGCGTCTCACTCATGCTCTGCATCAGGGAACAGCCATCCCATAGGTGCCTCTCCTCCACGAGCACAACGGCTGTACGTGTGAGCAACCCAACTCCAGCATGGGATGCAGTTGTGGTCTCTGAACAACCAGCCCTCAAAGTTCCCAGACGGATGAAGTAAATCTTTGTAAGTCTCTGAACTGCAGAAATCAGGACCTGCTGCTCCCACAGCCTGACTTTCCAAGGTGGCCAAGCTGAATGTGTCATCAGAGGTGTAAAAAGCTCCTGTTCAGGCACTTCCATTTCAACAATGTAAAAGGTTTCCTTGTAGCTGAAAGATACCACAAAAGGCACTCATGGCAACATGTGCAGGTGACGTTAGGGGTATATAATCCATAGACACAGGCTGTTTGGAACATTAATCCAATGGGCTCCATTTGCTCAAGAGGAGATTGCATGCCAGGCCTTGGAAAGGGCCACTGGGGCTTTAGGAGCATCCAAACCCAGAACACTAGCCCTGATCAGGATGCAGTATGGCTGTTTCATAGTAAACTTGCTCCATCAGGAAAAGAAGACTAAAAGCAAATGAAATGTAAACCCTGTAGAAAGCTGATTTGAAGAATGCAGGTAGTGTGTCATTACAGCAACATCACTATATGGTTTACAGCTCACTTTTTTTTTCTTGACACAGATCTAGCTATAAATGAAAAAGCTCCTCAGGAGCAGCATACTCAAACTGTAACTAGCTGCATGTGTTATCTCTTTCTCCTTAACTTCAGATATTAAAATTAAGTTAATCTCCCAGCAGAAAAGCACAGATCACTGTCCTTGTAACACATGCACAATATCCCACACAAGCTTCCTTGATGCTACATGACCACCAACTGGAGGAAACAAAGCACTGCAGGGTAATAACTGAAGATATGTGTGGTCCAGAAGACATGCTCCTCACTAATAAACTCAGAATCTTTTGACATAAAAAGGTATGTCCCATTTTCCAAGATCTCTGGTCAGGGTTCTTTACTGGTTGTTTCCCTACGATCCTGTTCAAAGGGTTGATCCATCCTTCCCCCAGCTGCTCACAAAAATACACACTGTCCTGTACTAAATTTGGTAAATCTAGATGTGTGCACTTCACCATCTGCTCTACTCCCGTTTTGATCCAGCTTCCACCTGGCTGGCACAGCCTGAAGTCTTGTGGCAGAAGATGGGCACAGCAACCTGGGGCTCAGCTGGGAGCTTCCCACTGAGAGTCTGCCAACATTGCCTTGAATCCATTCTTACTACCCTGTCTCATACTCACAGCAACTGTGAAGTCCCAATTAATTAGGCTCTTTTACTTTATCCACTTTCCTCTAAATAGCACTATCTGGGATGGGCTAAAAATGGGGTGAGGGGGGAAGAGGAGGGAAGCCCCAAATTTTGCTTCCTGGGTAACATCTCTTAGAAAAGCCAACTCTTTATGATTTTCTCCACTATTTTTTTCTTTCTCTCCTTTTTTTTCTTCAACTTTTCTTCTGTATCTTCTTTTTGTTTCTCTCTGCAAGAAGTGGAATCAGTTTAGGAAAAAGGAATGAAGGAGACCACTGATCTAAATTGCTTCACATCTTCAAAAATGTGGAGAGAAAATGATGGGGTGTGGAAAGGGAATGGAGCCCTCTGGGTTTCCTCTTCCAGAGTTGACTTTCTTTTTCCTTCTGGCTCGTGATTGAAGGAGACATGAGAGAGTAAGAACTGCTGGAGATTTTGGCAAATATTGAAATAGGAGAACCATGCAACTACAATTATTTGGAGAAGAGGAAGCAAATGCTAAAGAAAAATAAACCCCACAAATGTAGACTATGGTCTCTTTCCAGAGGGGAAAGGCTTTATTCAGTCTGAATCAAATCTGTTTCTTTCTCACATTAATTCAAGCATGGACTTTATATAAAATTCACAAATAGTTATGTCCAATGCAACAGTGCATATCAGTTTAGATGCATCAGAAAACATTTTTTTATTATAAGAGGGAAGACACATGGTTTTGTTTTCTGAAGGATGACAAGGAACCAGACAGAAATAAAAGCACAGCCTTAATATTGTAACTACCAATGTTAAAAAGTTCTTGTCTACACATTCTGAGGCACCACCATGCACTTTTTGTTTACACTGACATTTTGCAAGTATAACAAACTAAAACCAACCCCAGCATTCTGCACTGTTGTCTGGAACAAGGTTAGCTTCTAGTTCAGAAGAAAGGACTCTCATCATAAAAACAGGGTACACAAATATATCTGGAATCTGAAACACAGACTTTGTTCCTGTAGCACGTGAACTGTTTTCTAGGTACCCAAGCAGAAGGTGCTGTGCTGAGCTGCCAATAGGGATCAACATTTCTCTCTAACACGGCTAGCAAGTCTTTCCTTGTCACTCTTGCAAAAACCAACACCAAAAAGAGAACGGTTAACCTACTGACACTGAATGCAAGTACAGAAAGTGAACATTTATTTAAACGTTAGCTGTTCGTGGGGCATCCTTTTGTAGTTTTGTTTTCTTACTTGTGACCTTCGGGAAGGATCTCAGTCACTGCTTGTTTGCAGAGCTTATACTATTCATGGAATCAATCTAGCAGAAGCACCTGATTATTTGCCTTCACCAACCAAATGCACCAGTGAAAACATTTTCTGGTTTTAACTCATTTAAATTAGAGGTATATTTCACAGAGACGCGTCCAGAGGAACAAGGTTTGTGCTTAGTGACATTGTCAGAAAAACACAAGAAATAATATATAATAACTACTATTTCTGCTGCCTGACAGGCTGCTTAGAGTCTCTTAAACAGCTTGCTAAAATAAACCAGCTTCTTTCCTGCACAGATTTGCCATCAGGGAACTGAATCTTATCCTTATACGGTTACAACAAAACAGAAGTCCTGAAAAGAAGTACAAAATTCAGTCCATATTTTAACTTAGGAAACAGGGATACTAAGGTATCATAAAGTTGAAAACTGATTTCTTCAGAACTAGCAATGGTCAGATGCTTCAGAAAACTATCTCCCCAGTGATCATCCCTCTTGTCCTTCACTCCAAATCATTCCTCCCTATCAAGATCTTAACTCATCAGAGCTACAAAGTTAAAGCAGAGATTTTTTTCATCTAAAGGCAGTATTCAGGCTTTACCCACTGAAATACTTTTTTATATGCACATATGGTTACTTCTACCATTAAAGAATTCTAAATGCTATGGCGAGGAAGAAATTACTTAATTTAGGCTACAAGCACCAACATTGAATCTGTAATAAAACCACGATATGCATGAAAACAAAAGAACCTCTCAGTGTTAAACACTGGATAATGATCTTAAGAACAATAGATTCTGAAATAATTTACAAGAACTTAAAATAATATGTGTGCTAAGATAAGACAGAAATCAAAACTACCTGAAAATAAAATCGATATTAGGATTAACACTTCTCTCTAAAGCACAAGATATAGGGGGGAAAAAAAGCAGCTTGAAAAGCCAAGGTTTTCTTTTCCATTTTGTAATTTTTTTATTTGCTGGGGACCTTCTTCAACTAAGAAGTTGCACGGGAAGCAAATTGCTCCGAAGCTGAGCTGAACCTCACCCAAGGTTAACAGCAACACCCAAGTGCAGGCCATTTCCTTCGGTTTCTTTTTATAACAAGAAACTATTTCTTTAAAAGACACAAAGAAACAAAGGATGCTGCTATGGCTGCTCACACAAGCACATTACATTTCTGATGTTTGCAGTACTCAAATTCTGCATAAGTAAACTTTAAAGAATACTGAGAGGAGTTATTTTCATCCCTCTTTTTCATTACCCGACACTACAAATTGAATCGTATGTGAGATTTCACTGCACTACATACAAAAGCAGCGGCACACCAGTGAGCACTTCATTAATTAAAAGCCAGAAAAGGAAGTTTGCTAAACGAAGCAAATGTTCTTATCACTCCTATCTATATTCATTAAAACTGACAGGAAACCAAATATCACCATCTGTCTACTTGCAATAAAGACACTAAAAACAGCTCCGGGGTAGAAGAATAATATAAAGTATAAAACTGCAGTTTTTCAAGTTTCAGTTTTAAATGGACAAGAGAGAAACTGATGTCAGATGGGGGAGAATAAAAGATGACAGGGAGCTGGTACATGAGACTGGAAAAAAAATTGAGTGTTTTACAACGTAAACTGACAGTCTCTTTGAAATCTCACATGACAATCGACGAACCTAAAGTTTGCTCTCTATTTCTCATTCAGATCAAGGGGTCCACAAAAAGCAAATCATTGCAACTGCAGCTCATTTGCCTATCTGGAAACAAATGTTACCAAAAACATCCAGAATATTATATTAAGCTACATGAACTGCAAAGTTTTAATGCTCAAGCAAGTCACAGGAAACCCTTCTGTACCTTTATTGTGTACTGATGCATTGTCTTGATCTTTACAGAGGTTTAGACGGGGGGTTATTTATTCCTATATTTAGATTTTGCTTGTAAGTCAGCAGCTCAGCATAAAAGTTGAATAAGATTCGATGAAAGGAAGAGGATTGCAGAAGTATTAACTTAGCTCTGACAAAAATACCAGGGCTCACACCAGCAGTTGCAGAGGTCAACCGAAGGTCACCAATTTAAGGTAATTTCCAGCAGTTGCACAATTCCTACCTTCTATTAATTGCCTTTTTTTTTTTGTACTGCAGGAAAGAAGAAAGCAAAAACAAACACATGGTAATAAGATATTTAATGACAGAAATGAAAATAAACTACCACTCACATTTTCAACAGCACAGCTCTGTGTTGTTCATTCTGCACCAGACCCCGGCTGCATTTCGCATAGCAATGAAGAGCACTCCCAGTTCCTCTCAATGCTGCATAAAATATTAGCTCTATAGTCACAGTTTTTAAGACTAAATTAGGTTAAAGCCATTTAAAGCTGAGAGAAACTGAAAAATAAAATGCCTTGTTAGAAGTGCCACGCAGCTCCCAGCCCCATGTTGTGCCCAGGTACTAAAGCACAGATGTCACAGGGCAGATTTCTGTCATACTGTCAAGAAGCATAAATGGGCTAAGGAGAGGAGGAGCAATAGAGTTAAAGGCTAAATCGAAGGCTTATTGATTTTTATTATTATGCTCCTCCAGAATGGTACTTTTTTGTGTGTAATTTAATTTTGCTTCCTCAGAACAATAATTCATGCATCTAAAAAGGCTCTCATTATTCTTTTATGAGAATGCCTTTTTTTTTTTTCAGGCTCCACACAATCACAACACAGCAGTTATTATTCTTCTGTTAATACTTTAACAATGCTAACAGACCCATTAACAGCTCAGCACAAGAGGCATTAAAGAAACAGAAGTGTAGAACTATTTCTGTTTACTAAACAAATCGCAACAAAAGTAAGGAAAGTAATGAAGTCAGAGCTTAAAAAGTTACTGTACAGCGATGTGCAAATGTGTCACCACATTCCTCTTGAATTCTGAGGCTTTTTCTTTCAAAACTCAATCTATGAAGGTATAGGAAAAGTACAACACTTGATGTGAACATTGAAAATCAAGGATAAATTCTCTTTTACATTAAATAAATAACGCAGAGCTACAGCACATCCATTATCTGTCCATGTCAATGAAACCATCAAGAGGTTTAGAGGAGACTTTGGAAAGCTGATAGGTAAATGTGGAGATATGTATCAGAAGAGAAAATACAAAATCATCCATAAAAGCTTCCTCTGTGTGATTTAAAAAAGCATCCAGACCCAAGCTGGAGAATGTTTGTTTATTCTAAGTTGGTTGTATCATATCTTTAAAAAACAAACAAACAAACACAGAAGAAACATTGTTACAATGAGGAGGGGAGGAAGCAAAACGTTGACTCATCAGCTTTATAAACCTCTTAATTACAGAATAACAGGATCTTAAAGGTTGGAAGGGACCTCAAAACGTCACCTAATCCAACCCTCCTGCTAGAGCAGGACCACCTAGAGTAGGTCACATAGGAACTCGTCGAGGGGGGGTTTGAATGTCTCCAGAAAAGAAGCTACACAATAAGGCTAACAAGTATATGCCAGACTATTACAGTTTGAAAAAAAAAAGATATTTTATATACACCTCATTAAAGCTCCTGTTTTCCTACTGAGGACAGAAACTGGGAAAGTTTCATTTTGTTTAATAATATTAAGCATACAAAGACTGAAGTTCTCTAGAAGCACAATAACCAGCAGAAAAGGTAAACTTCTTTGGCTGAAATAGCAAGCACAACTTAGTCCTCCTGACCACAGCTGGCAGAGTAGCCAGGAGGTGTAAATCAAAGCACCTTGAGAAAAATGAGCCCCAGACTCCAGGCTCCCTGGATTTGAAAATGCCAGGCTGGGAAAAACCTTCTGGGGAAGGGAGAAAGGATCAATTTCCTATAATCCTCTTAACAAGGTAAATGAAGCTCAATCCTGAAACGCATGGTGTTTCTTAATCCCTCCTGTTCCTATGTTATGAGGCTGTTTCTTTTTTTTTTTTCCTTTAATTACATTAAACTTGAATCTAATACTATTTATACACAGTAAGATCAATACTGTTCATTTGTTTATCTATATATATGCATAACAAAATATCTATTTATTAATGTATAGTCTGTATTTTTTTGATCTTGTACCTACCTTGTCTTAGAGCTGAAACATTTCCTTTGCCTGGTCTTCAACTACAGATGAAGCAATTATTTCTATAAGGTCACTATAAAGCACCCACTTGATTCTGGTTGCAGCAAACTCTTTGCTCAGAGGATTATGTACGCTACGTTTAAACTCAACATAGTTTTTGTCCTTTTGTACCTAAAACTCATCATCTTCCCTTCCTCTTGAGACACACAATAAAATACAAATTTGCCAAGTTTGATATAAGCCTGCAATATGACTTATTGTGGGGAGCTGTGACACCCCCTCATCTGCTGTGACATCTTCTTGTCGGTATTATTCCTGATTTCACTTTAGACAGTCAATAACAATATTACATACACTTTTGTAAAGGCTCCCTAAAATCTGCTTTTAAGAACTGAATGATAAAGCAACAATATCTGAGTCACGATGCCTTCATGGGTGTTATTTAGAGTACAATACCATGACATCTGTGTGCCAGTAAGGCTCATCATCCTTTTGCACTACTGCGTTAAAAAACCTGACCAAAGGGCAAGACCATCCTAGAAAAACCTTTTAATCCACACAAAGACAACATAATTTATTACTATTTACATTGTTTTAAGTACTTTTGAGTTGCTGTTTAGATGGTCTTAGCAGTAACAACTGCAGCAAGCTGGAAGAGGTTTGCCATAAAACAGGGTGGCACTACCAATAAAGCCTTGGTGTCTTGAAGCCTGGGGAAAGTACAGTAATGCTACAAGGGATGAGTGAAAACCTGCAAGATGTACTCCATACACAGACAATGCTTCTTTATTTGTTACTTTGAATGGATAGATATTTACAACTATAGATTAATCCAGAGCTTCACTAGGTTTCCATAACACTCCATCACTCCTATTGCCATTTCCCATGTGTTCCTTCTCTCACATTTCATTCTTCTGCCCTCTACCATCTTTCTTGCCTTGAACCAGGCTCAGGACAATTACTTCTCCACGTCCTAGTTATGTCCTACTCATCTCCTGGCCCAAATGATGTGATACAGGTGATGGCTGAAAACCCACTCCAGCAGCATCTCAGCAAGCTCCCATGTGCCAAGGCCTCACCTCTTGGGTAACAAGTCAACTATTTTTTATACAATTTCTTTTTATTCTGCAGTAATTATATGTCCTTTTATTATTTTTCTCAGTCTATCCCATTCTTTCTCTCTATTTTACCTACTATCCATTAAGTTTCAGGGCTATTTTTTTTCCCCTTTTATCCTCCTATCATTATCACAGCCTTTAAGAGAAAGCCGAGCCTGTTCAGTACCACACATCTGTCATTTCAGCATTATGATTAGAAAACAGATTCTGAAAATCCTGGTACCACCATAAAACTGGTAAACTAAGAAATCTCAAGTTAGATTTTATCACTTTATCACTGTTCTTGTATTCTTCCCTAGATAGCTGCTGATCACCATCAGAGACAGGATACCAGATGAGGCACACTCAATCTGCATCTCTACAGCTCTTCTTAAGGGATTTATTGGTAAGTTTTTTCCACTAGACCTAAGAAAATTCAGCAAGGAATACAAACTGGTGCATTTTACTGCAAGTACCTTTGTCGTGTCTAAGTACCCTGTTTTGTCATCTATATTCATTNTATTTGTAAATATTAATAAGATCTCCCCTCAATCTCCTCTTCTCCAGACTAAACAACCCCAGTTCCTACAGCCTTCCCTCATATGAAAGATGTTCCAGTCCCCTTAGATTACTACATAAAGAGAGTGAATTCTGGTGACAACCAGGACATAACGTAAAGGACAGATATTTCCTTTGTCAGCAGTAGGAAATGTTAAGCATGGGATTTAGCACAAGATTTTTTTCCTCTGCTAAGAAATACAGGTGAAAATGTTTTGAACATAATTTTATCAAGAGCATCATCCTTATTTACATCAGAAAGAAAAGCAATTTGTTAGGAAACATTTAAGGTATTCGACATTGCTTTCCATCATTTTGTTCCCAGAGACACTAAACATGGGTCAGTTTTGTAGTCTGGGCAGGATGAGGGAGAAGGCTGTTGGTGTATTGGAGAAACCTATTAAAGCTTGTTTTGCTTGCTTGCTCCCGATCCTCAGCTACAGCAAGAGATGACTAGGAGACTTAACTTTAAAGGCCAGCTGCAGGAGAAATTGTCATTATTTGATCCACTAAATCTAGAACTTAAAGAAAGAAAGGAAAAAAAAAAAATTCCAAAGAAATAGCAGGTTTCCTCCACAGTAAAGTCCAACTCCCATTGGTCAAACCCTTCCAACTACGTACCCACCACCCTTGGGTTGCAGGTCCAAGTAAAACTCCACTCTTTCCCAGCAGCCTTATCTTGGCAAATTCAGAGCAGGAGGCAAACATCCTGCGTGCTGAGGCCTGCAGGGCAGGCAGGCTGGCAGCCACAGCCCCGATACACATGGCAGCGCTCCCAGCAGCGGCTCCCGCAGTTGGTTCTCATTAAGGAACGCACACGCTCCTGTGCTCCCCTCAGAAATATTCAGGGGCTCCAGCACATGAACAATAACTCAATAATCACATTTCCTTCTCTGTATCATAAAATAAACACAAGTCTCTGAGATAGATTCTTTGGATTTATGACCTTTCAAAAGAATTTAGTAATTAGAAGGGGCAAAAGAAAAAAACCCGAAAGTAAAGTGCAAGGGTTCAAAATGTGCAGTAAATACTTTGGAAAGCAATGTTCTCATCTGGGAATATTGCAACAGATGTTTATCATGAGCTACCGCAACAGTTAATCTAACTCTGAGCCAGGTTAACCCTTTGCCATTGGAAACAAGTCATTTTTTTCCACTGGCAGCCTACAGCAAACAAGGAGGTATGCCAGAACTGCTGACAAACAAGCAGTTAACTGAATGAAGGGAGGGAGGAGGGAAAGCCACAAAGCCCAACCAAATAACCAATGCCTGGCCCAAACTGCTTCGATGAACAGGTGTATGTGTGGGTGGAAGTGTGGGGGAAGAAATAAAGAAAAAAACATTTAAACAAAGCCTCCACTGATACTCTGGTCACTGAAGTGGGGCCACACAAAATGATCCAAACAACGTTTTTTTAACAATTCAGCAAAAAAATGGTATTCTTTTATTATTATTTCTGGAGAAGAAATACAATTACTGACCTTGGTTTTCGAAGTGCAGTGCCAATATATCATAGGAACAATTCAGAGGTTATTCCATCTAAAGATCATAGAATCAAAGAACGGTAGAGGCTGGAAGAGACCTCCAAAGATCATCTAGTCCAACCCCCCTGCTCAAGCAGGACTGCCTGGATCAGCTCACAGACAGATATTCTCAGTAAGAATGAAAACAAGGAAGCACAAAACTGCAATCAAAATCTCGATCATTCAAACAGCAATTCAACAGTTCAGAAACGTCACAGTGTTTCAAAATACTAAGAACTGTTTAAATCTAGCTTAGGTATTGGTACATCAAACAGTGGCAGCCCACTAGGCTATTTTTTCCCCCCTTTTATTTTCTTTTTTCAACTGATTAATTTAATGGTGGGGTTTTAATGTTTATGTAACTACAGTACCTAGGTATGCAAACTGGTGTTTACCACTTAATGATAAAAAGACAAATGGTAATTTACAGTATTGTTATTTAAAGCTGTTTAACAGGTGCGACTCAGATCCCTGTTCTCAACCTTCCCTGAAAGCAAGGGAAGGGCTGGTGAGTTCCTACCCAGAGTCATACCTCTGCTCCTAATTCACAGGCATTTCATTTTGGGAATCCCTGAGCACTTATGGGTCCCATGAAAAGAGTGAGCAGTCCATCCTCTTTCACAATCCCCAAGAGATCAAGCAGAAGATTGAAGATTGTTCTCAAAGCACTTGCCTGGTAATCACCAGCACCGGGGTCCAGGCAGCACAGTGGCTGCACCAGGATTCTGTGTCAAACTGCTGAGACACAGAGATGATTTGAAAAAAAAAAAAAAATCACAGAATAAAATCTTAGAATCGTTTATACTGTAAAGATCTTTAAGAGCATTGAGTCCAACGTTAACCCAGCTCAGTCATAGCCACCACTAAACCATATCCCTCAGCACCACAGCTACACAGCTTTGGAATACCTCTAGGGATGAGGACTCCACCACATGCCTCAACATCCTGTTCCAATGCTTGATAAACTTTCTGGTGAAAAAACTAAATTTCCCCTGGTGCAACACAAGACCATTTTCCCTCATCCTGTCACCTATAACAAGGAAGAAGAGACTGACCCTTACATCACCACAACCTCCTTTCAAGTACTTGTAAAGAATGATCATGTCTCCTTTTAGCCTCCTCTTCTCCATACTAAATACCCCCAGTTCCCTCAGCTACTCCTCATCAGACTTATGCTCCAGACCCTTTCCCCAGCTCTGTTGCCCACCTCTGAACACATATTTTTAAACAAGTGAGGATCTCCAGCCTTGGCTACACATCATTTTCATCTGACAGACACACCTTTCCCTTCACATTTCCAGCTGCAGTAACACAAGAATAAGAGTCACAAATTCTAGAAACTTTGGTCTGCAATTCCTTCCTGACTGAAGAATCTCAGCTTGTTGGTTGCTTTTTCTTTCCTTTTTTTTTTAAACAGAGAGAAAAACAAATCCCAATCTGTCACGTACAAAGACAATCTAAAGAGGTTTTGTTTATCTAATTGCTAGGCAGAACAATAAATGAATAAAAAGCTGTAGGAAGTCCTTTCGACTCCGCAGTATTTCTGCTGGTAATGCAGAACAATTTCTTGGTATTACTCCTAATCAACAAAAGCAATGGCAAACATTATCACTCCTTTCATATTTGATGAGAGATTGATGGTATTTATTCAAGAAAATCTTTATAAATATTCCTCCGATTCTAAAGAGACCGATGACTCCAAAACCACGTGCTGGCAGTACCTCTACCCAGCCTTTTCATTCCGACACTAAAGCCACTGGAACGACCATCCATTAGTCTGTTGACTAAAATACAATCATTTGCAGGTTGTTTGGGGTTTTTTTCCCCTCTGATATCATATATCATATATGTAGAGAGGAAGGTTTTGTTTCCTAAATTTTTAGTATTCCAGAGAAATACACTGACATTACATTCTGCAAGCCTTGCCAAGAATATCTTTTGTGTTCACAGCTTCAGTGTTGATGATAAATTTTGAACATTAACAGTACAAAGTATGGTTTAAATCAAAGCCTGAATCAGAAATGTAGAAGTAATTTAAACTACTGAACTAGAAACCTTGATTTAAATAATCTCATTCTGCAAATATTGTTCTCCTAAAGAACTGTTTACTTTCAATGGTTGTTAGTTCTCACTGAGTAGGCAAATAAACTACATGCATCTATTTAAATGATTGCGAAGCCTAATATACTCCAGATTCTTTTAATTTTTTACATTTTATTAAGTAGACAATTGACTAGGCAATTAATTTTAACTACGATTCCTAAGTGCTTCAGAAACATTGAATAACTCCTAAAGCACCTTCTATGGTGATGGTTATTCCCATTTTATAGAAGGATAATGCAAAGAAGAGATAACTAGTTTAAAACCTTTCCTTCGCCAGATTAAACTAGCTCTAAGAAAATACAACTGATCTTCACTATAACAACTATTTGCTGCGCCTTATATTTGACTCTGACATAGCAATCATAACGATTTGCAAATATCAGCACAAGAACAATTAGCAGTAAAGCCTCAGAAGGCAACAGCAGAAGGCTGGACTAAATATCTGCCTATGAGAACAAGGAGGTTTTGCCAGATGGCTTCACCAAGATAAAACCAATATATAAGGCATTATTTTCAACTCATCTTCTCAAATTCATATGTAAAGGTCACAACACCACAGCCTGCTGCTGTTCTTCACAACACAGCTTGCTTTGTGAATGGCCTCAATGTGAATGGCAGCGAGCATGTAGATCACTTCCACAGCTCAACCAAATCATCACACCTCACTCTCCGAGTTGCACAACCTCTGGTTTGTGTACTCATTTTTTAATCTTGTGCTGCAAAATGTGAAGGACATTCACGGTACCTGCCATTGGCAGAATGTTTCAGAACCATTTCCATGTACTGAATATTGTCTGTCCTCACTTGTCAGCTAGGTTGAGTCCCTACACATTACACAGCTTCTGCCTTGAGGGACAGTGCCAGATCTGAAATATTTACTAGTCAAGATAGGCGAGGTACAACAAGCATGAGAGGTGGTATACAACGATTTTTAAGGTTTTTCCACAGTCTCTCATCATTGGGCCCATTTTTCATTACTATGAAAAGCTATGTGTGCCCAAGCTGGGCCTCAGTGGGAAAGTGCATCTTTCCTAAAGCAAATCTCGATCTCTCCCCTAAAACCATCCCTTACTGAGAAAGAATACTGATAGCTCTCAAGCTACTTTGTCCACCTTTAAAATTGCCTTTGCTATGATGCTTACAAAAAAATTTTACCAGTTAGACATCAATGACCACCTCTGAGCTTTGCCAGGAGGAGCAAGAGGCAGAACATCAAGTGCTGGGGGAAAATAAAAGAGTGAAAGATATGGTGGTCTGTGATGTGACAGATTTGGTAGGTGTAATCTCATAGAATCTGTCAGCTCCTCCTTCCTGCCTGACACCCTAGCCTCCATTAAGGGGATGAGAACAAATAGTAGTGTAGGAGAGGAGGGTCTCAAGGAGTCAACCCATCACTTTGATGATCCTGCAAGGTCCAGCTGGATTCAGCCATCCCACTGCAAATCCTTACATTAACTTTCAAGGAAATGAAGTCCTATTGCCTCCATACTAAAGTGCAACAGTGTGTGCCAAACTCCAAATCCCACACCGCTGCCCACCTTGTTTTGTCCACATGCTAGCTCAGGAATTCAGGGAACGAGGAGAGAGAAATGAGAGCAAGAACAAGGTGAGGTCAGGGACCTTGCAGCACCTAAGCAAGTCACCCTTCCTAAAATGAAACTGAAAGCAGGCTTTGTACTTTAAAACATCTGCATTTCCTGCAGGAGTTTCCCAACAATAGACACCAAATGAATCATTTCCCTGCCCTGTTCCCCATCCCCTGTGCAGGCTCCAGTCTGCCCTGCCATGGTGCTTTAGGCTGCTGGTTTGCAAAGCCAGTGGGCTCCGGCAGGAACATCAGCCCCAAAAGGCAGATGTTGTGTAAATTCATATTTCATAAACACAGTTAATTGTGATAAGAGGGCTATAAAAATCCTTGTACCATTGAAATTATTTCTCCACTTAGGGCAACTCTACCACCAGAAAATGTTACCCACTGCACTTTATACTGAACTGGCAGTGCTCCGTGATCACATTACAGCCCTATTAAATAGCAGATATAAAAGATCACAGATCTACAAAAGCTACAAATTAATTTTTCTGCCATCATTCAGCATAATCATTTGAAAACAAACGTGCCCTGCAATTGTCATTAAAAGTTTCCCAACCTAACGCTGCATATGTTTAAGTATGAAAATTATATATCTGAAGTAAACATTGCTGCTACCAGGGAAAAGTGCTATTGCAAGTCTCGTGGCTATTAGACAGAAACTACCACCATAAAGAGACTATAATTGCTCACATTTTACCAGTGAAATAATCTCTCCCCATCCAATAAGGTCAGAATAAAGGAAAAAAAAAAATACCCAAAACCCATCAACAAAACAACTGAATAATACCAGCTAAAAAACTTTGATGCTTTGACTCAGACACATCAGTGATTCAGAGACTAATTTTAATAAAGTTATGACTTATGCATCAACTGATGATGACTCTTCAGTAATCTCTGTACAGCAGATTCATTGTATCTATACGAATCTTCTTGCATATACTGAAGTCTAAATTGTTATCTAGCTCATATAACTAGAGGAGAAAAAAGAAAAACAAAAAAAAAAAACCAAAACAAATTGAGTTTTACTTTTTTCTAGACTGATTTATTTAAAATGCTTAGTTATTCAGAAAAATATTAAGAATTTACTATCTATTTATATTTGGAAAAGGTTTTTTTTTTTACATAGCATATCACTTTCAGGTAGCAGTCTACACTTTCTAATCAACATGTACTAATTTAAGTGCAAGAGTAAGAAAACACAAGGTTTTCTTCGGTCCTGTGGGGCCCCTGGATCTGTGAGTGGTACCAGACACACAATCCGGTATTGGGTGAAAGGAAATGAAAAGGCATCACTTGAGCTCCCTCACCTGGGTGAGAAAACAAGCAGGAGGGGCTGAAAGGTAACTCAGTTCTGCAGTACTCACGTCATCTTTCATATTTCTCTTCCCATTACAAGCAGGCAACTGCCTGCCAGCCTGGCTGCAGGTTGTTTACACACTATTAGAAATCTGACTTTGCTATTTAGGCTCAAGAAGTCTCAGTAGGTATCAACAGGGCACGGACATTATTTTATCTGTTTTCTAGGGATGATCTGGGAAAGTTTATATAAAATATGAAAAGTATGCACGCCACTATGTAATAAAATCAAGACACACTAAAACGTACGCATGGATACTTTCACTCTTAAATGGTGGTTACTGAACTGTAGCTGCCTTCATTTTAAAAGTACATATCACTAGGGTAAGCAGTCTTTATTTCAGAATAAAATAAGACTCAATATGTAGCTTTCTACATTTCCTGTGCAGTCAAGTATTCCCAATCATTTGAATATAACACACTGATAAAATGAAAGCCCCTGGATATCTATCATTTTAGACAATTAAGTGATTCGGGTAGATAATCAGAAAACTGCAGGTATGCAGTTTTTTTTTTTCCTAGAGGCTGACAAATCACCAGTTGTGCAACAGGTGCTGTTTCCATTCATTATTGTTTTTCACAGAAAGGATGACAGTGTCACTCAGGCTGCCTGGGCAGGGACAAGAGGCGAGGACCAGGGTAGCTGCAGCACCGCAGAGGCACAGAGGCAGCTCCTGCTCAGTGCGGCCAGGTTTACATGCTTCAGTCACTTCCTGAACAAACCTTCACTGCTTGCTACAGCTTCAGGTTAGCACCAAATAAAAGAAATAAAGGTTTTAGGCCTGGCAACAGACCTGGACCCACAAGCAGCCTTCTGCCTCTATGATGCACAACAAGGGGTTAACAGCCCTATGAACAAATATATAGCTTACGCTAACTTCACTGACAGTACCACTGGTTTTAATGTATATTTCTATATAGGGTACACCTTACAGTTTCAGTGTCAATTTTATTCCAAAGAAACACTAAGGTACTGATTCTTAACCAGCTGAAATCAGGTATTTGTAGGTGAAACTTCCACTGTTCACTTACATCACAGAACCGATCATGCAAATACACTACAGTCCCAAGTACTGCCTCCAGTTGGGGATGCTACACAGTATTATTTCTAGGGAACTACTGGATGGCACAGAAAGTATGCAAGCCCCATCATAACAGCAGCGTTACTCAACAGAAAATGCCACAGAGGGGAGTTGAAAAATCTGTCAGATTTTTCTGTCTTAAATCAAATTTCCACCAGAAAACAAACAAACAAACAAAAAAAAAACCAAAACAACTTTTCCAATGAAAACCACTAGGAAATTCAGAACTTGAAAAGACAGGTGCAGTTTTTGTATCAAGCGAAATATACAGAGGATAATGTAATAAATACAGTAAAATGCCTCATGAAAAAGAGATGAGATGAAATACGTTACAAAACAGAGCCAAATTTGTCCCTGAACCACAACAGATTTACAAGACTGGATAAAAATGGAAGGTATTTAACTTCATATTTGTTATTTTAAATTTAAACCAAACAAAATATGTTCAGCTAACAACACATAGTCGCGTCCATTTCCAATTAGCTATCATCTCAGACTGGGGAGGAAACAGTAATTGAACACTTAGAAACTCGGCAGAAATAACTTATGGGAAAGATTCGAGACGTTCCGATGTACTTTCTGTCACGCTAACAGACTCAAATGGCAATTTCAAGCCCCTTGAAACCCGCAGCGGCAACTCCGCGTTGGGAAAGCTGATGCTGGCCCCTGGCCAGCCAGAACCGCGCAACATCCGCGCAAGGGGCAGAGGCACCAGTGGCCCTCAGGGCAGGGATCTACCAGGCAGCGCTGACAGCTCCGGGAACTGGAAATCAAATACGTGACTTGGGATGTGCCGGTGGCATCTCGTATTCCGGAGCCCGTCCCGCCGGCGCTACCCGGGCAAACTTCTGCTGCGCGACGGCCGCCGTGCCCCCCGCGGGGCCACGCACAGCCCACGCACAGAGAGCCCCTTCCCCTCCCCACAGACAAACCGCACACAGCCCATCCAAAACACGGAGAGCGAGGAGCGCGCTGGCGGGCAGGGGCCGGGGCAGGGGCCGGGGCCGGGCGGCGGCCGCAGCCTCCCCGTAGCGCAGGCAGCGGCGCCCCCGGGGCCGGGACAGGCTGTGTCCGCGGTGCCCCCGCCCGCTGCGCGCTGGCGCAGCCCTGGAGCGCGGGCACCCCGCCCAGCGCGCCGCCCGAGCGGCACCAAACCATCACCATCATCATCATCATCATCACCGCAGCGATTCCCTGCAGCACATAAATCCACCGGCTCGGGCTCAGGCGGGGGGGCGGCCGGGGAAGGGGAGACACCGCCACCGCCACCGCCACCGCCGCCGCCCCCGCGCGGGGCCGGCCCCACGCACCCACCTTGCATCGCCGCGCACCGCAAGCTGCCGCCGCTGCTGCCGCTGCTGAAAATACGGGGCAGGCGGGCGCGACCAATCGGGGCGGAGAGCCTCCCGCCCGCAGCCAATGGCGGCCGCCCGCCGCCGGCCCTCCGCCAACCCCCGCGCGGCTCATTACGCTGCCGCCGGCGGGGCGGGGCGGGGCGCGGCGCGGCACCGCCCCCGCGGAGGTGGGGAACGTGCTCCGGGCCCGGCGAAGGGCCCCCGCGCAGCCTCGGCCCCGCGCCTCTCACACACGCGCTGCTTTTCATCCCTTTTCACCTTTTCTCTTCTATTTTTTATCTTTTTTTCCCCCCTCCTTTTTTCTTTATTTTTTTATTCTTTTTCTCCTTTTTTCCCGTCCTACTTTTTTTCCTTTTCCCTTTTATTTTTGAGATAGTTTTTTTTTTTCCCCCCACACTCTGTTTAGGTAACACCCCACCCCAATGTACGTCGTATAGACTGACAACCTTCGGGAGCACCCCAGGCAAAGTGGCCTGCTGAGTGTGAAGGGATGCTCCTGCACAAACCAACACCCATCCACTAACTACTCAAATATTCTAGAGAGTCCAGAACGACGAGGACATGAAAAACACAACAACTACTCCAGTGAACATCTAACATGCATATGGACCCCTGTTGTTTCCTAAGAATACATCAGCTCAGTGCATGGCTAGAACAAGCTCCCCAGGTGCTGAACACCTGGAAATCACCACAACGAAAGCAGCAGATGTTTGAAACACAGGGCTTCATTTCAGCATGCAAAGCTTGTCACAGAATCATAGAATCGTT
>WBNH01011633.1:0-113866 GCA_013401255.1 Urocolius indicus | reverse complement strand
AAATGTTAATAAGATCTGCCCTCTGTCTCCACTTTTCTAGACTAAGGTTTTTCTTTCCCTGTTCTTAGTATATGCAGTTAAGATGGGCCACAGTGGTAAGAGACATCCTTAAATTCCCAACCTTAGCAGTAAACCAGTTGAAGTAATTTTATCCATTCCTTCTATGAATTTTTATAGACCAATAAAAAGTACATAAATTTTGGTTTACTGTAGATATAATCAAAACTATAAAAATTTATCACTAGATTCAGTAACACAGCCCAAAGAGCTGGAACTAAAGAAAGTAATAGTATACAAGCAATCTTTTCTTACTTTTACTATTTATTAATGTTTTTACGTCAGTACTCATGGTAATTTTATTGGAAATAGAGATTGTACATGTTTTGGAATCAGATTATGAAAGTAACAATAACCACACATCTCATAGATTTGTCAAATTTAGTGCTTAATTTTACAACTAAGAAATAAAATATTTAGAAACTTTCATGCTAGGGAGAATGCTTTTCATTTAACTTTCTTTTACAAGATACTTAACTACTTCAATGTAGAGCAAGGAATAAATTAATTAGAACCAAGTTACAAATGAGTTATGTCTTAAGTGATGAGAATGCAGAGGTTGTAGAGAATACTCTGATGACTCCCAGTACTTTTTAAAGAATTGTTTCTTAATGGTTGCAGTTATTTTTTCAAAGAGACTAATGTGTAATATCACTAATGTTTTATCATTTCTGTTAATGATCAATTTACAAACATTTTTTTTTGTTAGTAGCCATTATTTACATCAGTGCCATCACATGTGAGAGAAATACCAGAAACTGAAGAATCTATTATTTTATGACCTGTCAAAAAATATTGGAAAAGTTTAGATATTTCATATCACTGTGTCTTTTTGACTAAAATTAGGTGATTTCATGCAATTTCCAAGAAGAAGCCTTTATTTTCACGGATACAGTAGTAGTTACTAAGTGTGTCAGAGCAACAAAATATCTGAAAATGAGAATACTGAGTGCTTTCTTTCATATCTTGGTAATAAGGAAAGTGAGGGTGAGAGAGGAAATTTATTATTATATGCTAGGTGCTGTAGATACTCAACCTAAGTATAGGCTTTGATAACAGATCTGGGAACCTTCTCTTTCAGTGCTAGAAATTCTCTCTGTGTGTGTGTATTTAATGAATAGTGTCTAAAATCCGGAGATTTCATTTTGAATGTAAACTGTAAAAATTTGTTGTTATTACTTTAGGTCATTTTATGTCTCTATTTAATTTTATTTTTTTTCAGGTTTTTTATTGTTCAAATTACATTTTTGCTTCTTCTTTCATCCTTCTTTTATAAGTACATACACACAACACACAACAGGATAAATCAAGTAAGAATATAAAGGAAAACATAAAAAGAGATATTTAGAGTAAAACTTTCTTGTAAAACATACCTGACATAAATCCATGCAGTTTTTTCTGAATCTGTGTCTTCATTTTCACAAATTCTGGCTTATTCTCATCTAGTGGACAAAAATGCATTGTGATGGACAAGCAGAATGTACAAAGTCCATCACTATGTCTCACTTGAAAGGTATGTAATTATAAGGCACTAGTTTCCAGCTGAGGGGTAGCAAAATGTTAAGCTGATTGAAGAGGAATAAAAATATGCTTCTGACCATATTTGTCGGGTAGAGAAATATCTGGTTATATTTTTCCTTTTCAGTGTCTTACCTACTACAATGCATTGCAGCTATCTTGGTGGGAGTGCCGTCAGAAAGTCTCTGGTAAAACAAAATTTCTTTATTGCGTGTAATGCTGTAAATTACAGGTAATTAGTTTCATATACCTGATTATGATTTGTTCTTCCTTTAAAACAACTGATCTGTAGCACAGTACAACAATTGAATAGTTACATGTAGATTTAGATATTTTCTCTGCCTGAATCAAATAGGGATTCAGAGAAAAAAAAAAGAGGATATGCATGCATACATTCATAACTAAACAATCTAACATAGTTAAGAGCATAATCAGAAGAGTCCTTGCAATTACTGTACTTGTCACTTGTGTAAGACAATTTGACTGGATCACAGTAGTGGGTGGTCATCTTTGAATCTCAGAAATATTCCCATTAAAATTTCCTTCAAGCCTATTTCATGAAACTTCATAGTTTGAATGAAACTGTCCTTTTTCCAAGAACAAAATTCATTATATGTGTGTCCACTTTTAGAACAAAATCCAAACTGGTAATAAGAATGAGGGTAATATTTTCAGATTCAAATATCCTTCAATTTGAAATTACAGAAGATGTTTAATTTAAAGTAATTATTTTCCCTATGAAATCCAAAAGTATGATACTTCAACTGTAAAGGTTTTATGTATACATACACATATATACAATATGGATGGAAAGTGAAAGATATGTAATTTTTAAGTAGTTTCTTATGTTTCAATATTTTCTTGTTATAACAAAAAAACAATCTGGTAAGCTTTTATTTTCATTCCCAAAGTAACTTTCATTTGTAGCAGTACTTTCTCTTCCTAATCACTATGGTGGAAAACAGAACACATCCTTCTGATCCACATTATGTTACTGGTAGGAATGCCTGTCAGTTGCTATATCAAGTTTAAGACTTTTCACCAACATTTGACTATTTTCTTATCCTTGATTGAGGACTTCTTTATCTGCTTTGTTTATTTTACTTTTTACTCCCGTTTTTAATATTTCAGGCTTCAGAGAGAAGCAATGGCTACCCTTACAAGTGTGAGTATGACCTGACCCCTGAAAAGGAGGAAAAAAAAAAAAGAGGAGAGAGGAATAGGATAAGAAAGCAAATATAAACAAGACAGAGCAATTATTTGCCTGATGCCATTAACAGGAAAGCAGCCAAATATTGCAGTATAAAAGGAAATGCTGTACGTGATCTAGTGAGGTCATAGTGTAGTGAGATCTAAGAGAGGAAAATACCAGAACCTGGCCACTATTAAAGTGAACTGATACTCTCCTGTAATCTGTAGGATTTGTCAGTAAATCTGCAGTGTTCACTCTCTGGATGAAAACAAGCCTTGCTCTTGATGGAAACCTGAAATTTAGTTTTGGAAAAGACATTCAAACTTTTATTTTTGCTCTAAAGATCTAAAAATGAAATATATGAATATAGATTTAACTCACTTGACAGGAGATTGATGGTCCTGTATGAATTATCAAATAGATCTGACAGCTTAGTTATGCCTTTTGTTGATTTTATACTACCTAATTATTCTTAGCTGTATGAATTGTCAGCAGTACTTAATGGTCTATGAGAGAACCCTACAATAATGACCTTAGGAAAAAAATGGGATATTTTAATAATGGTCATTGTAGCATCACATATTATGGACATCACTTTGACCTTTTTTGATATATTAAAATGATCATTGCAGTTGCCATCTTGGCTCAGAATCTAAATGCTTTCACCTTTCCAGAGCACAGGCAAATTTAGGTTTTAATGAAGTACTAGAATTGTGAAATTTGTATGAAGGAATAGTTTTATTAAACTTTTTTTTTTTTACTGCTTTAAAGAATATATTAGGAAAATTTTAGAATTAACATTGATCAATGTAAGGGACTAGGAGATAAAATATACTTAGTGCTTCAGATGAAATCTGTTCTTTTTGCTCTTGAAAACACTGCCAGAAGCAATTTAGGAACAATTTCAGAGTTATTTGTTTTTCAGTGCATAGGAACAGTCCATGTCCTATTTATTGTCACTGGTTATTGCAGACATATTCTTCTGGTTATATCAGGTACTTGGCATCCACTCTTTCATATTTGCTCTTCTGAGATTTACCCTTTCTTCACCTCAGTTTTAGGGTGATATCCTGAAATATATTATGGTACCCATAAATAAAGTCTGAAATACCATGAATATAAATGAAAAAATTCCATTTGGTGTTAAATTTAACAGACCAATGACCAGACTGATTATTTTGTTCCATTTAAGTTCATTGTTCTATCATTCCATAAATGTTCCATTTCCTTTTCCAGTTCTGTTCTTCCCTTCTCTCCCAAATGTACTCTGATCATCATACACTGCAAATTTGTCTTACAAATTTCTAATACTTTGGTTTCTAATCTTCTTCTATAGACATAATGATTCCATTTCGGTTCTCATTCTTTATTCTTTTTCTTAATACTTCTCTTGCTTTAATGCTGTTAATTCAGAGTTGAATTGTCTGTTTCTTCCAGGAGAAAATTATTTTCTTGCAAAACTGACTGATGCCTTTTTTGAGGTTGCATTTATTAATGTCTCTAAACATATTTCATAATCAGTTAAGTACTTATTGCTATTTTTTTCATAGAGAGTGAGTTTTGGATTTACGTAGTATTTCACTATCAACAAATCTGATCTGCTACCACTGCATTACTTCCATGTATTATTCTGAAATTTGTTTTTTTACTTTACTTCTGTGAGCAAGTTTGTTACAATGAACAAATATATTTGGGAAAAAAAAAACCAAACACAACCCCCCCCCCCCCCAAAAAAATAACCCCTTTTACCCAGAACTCCCAAGCTTCTCATTATTGTTTAGCAATACTCAGCAAGCATCATGCTGACACCAATATCATTCTTTGTTCTCCCTATCAGTCTCAGTCTTAATTTTTTAAATGTTCTTTATCTGGGAGCTACACCAGAGAGGTCTGATAACACACTGTCTGGAAATCAAGATTTAGGGGAGTTCTACCTTACAGTGTCTTTGCTTTTCATGTTGCTCATTCAAGACATGAGAGAATTAGAAATATAAGCTTATCTTGTAAAACAAGCTTTTCTCAACCCATCAATAGTAAGTGAAAACCCCTCTAGAAGTCTTTCTGAATGCATAATGAACAATTATGCTTACCTGTCTTTATTAGGCTGTTTCACCTTCTCCTGCTGTGATGAAAACAGGGAGAGATCTGCAAAATCAGTACTGTGTATCTCAAAGGTAATTAAAAATTTGATTTTTTAAATGATTCATATTACGAAAAAATAACAGTGAAGTTTTTTTTTTCCCCACACAGTGCTGTGTACTGAATGGTCTTGCCCTGAAAATTTTGACAAACAAAATGCTTTTTAACATTTTCCAGTAACCTTTATGTACCAATTTGAAGTATATCCATATTACCTGACAGAAAAGATTAGTATTTCAAATATTTATCAATTATTCCTTTCTTCTGTTAGAAATGGAAAAGACAATTGCTATATTTATTTTTAACTTTGAAGGAAGCACAGATGCCTCATTGGTAGCTATCAGAAGTCCAAACATTCATCAAGGGTAGAAAGGGTTATATTTAACCAGGAATGGAGGCCACAATAGAACAAAATGAGAAGTTTGTAAATGCATGTTTTGCTGGAGAAATTAAATGCAGCCTGCAATAAAATAAAAACCAGTGTTATTTTCTTTCCTGGTTTTTATATAGAATCAAAGTGAAATACGGGAATATTATTGGAATTCAACAAGCCAGTCCAAGAACAAGGTTTTATTTTGCTTTTGATTTCTACCCATTAGTACAAATAAAAAGATGTCTCAATCATGAGAAATACCAAAGTCCTAACAATTTTTTTACAGCAAAATTTTTTCAAAATATTTAACAATATAAACTAATAATAAATAAACTAATATAAAACATACAGCTTCCCACTTTTGCTTTCTTCAATGTGTCATATGTATTTGTTTGTTTGTTTGGCTTTTTCCCTTTCACACGTATTGTCTTCTTCCAGTTTAAGTTTCATCACAATTCAATACATTTCTTGAATCGAGGTTATTGATATATACAGAGATCAATCCTGATAATACTGAATACTGTGCTACAGTTCTCAAATTCAACATTTTCCATTCAATATTAGCCTCTTTAAGTCAAGCCTTTGTTTTCATAAACTGAGATTATGACTTTTTTTAAACTTTTATGTATCAGTGAAACAAAAATAAATGCATCACCTTGTTTTCATTAGTCCTGTGAAAAATTGATTTTTTTTAGAGTTTGAGCAATATATATTGTTTTGTAATACAAAGGGGAACTTTTTTGTGTGATTAGGGAAAGTTATTCTTGATGAGAATGGTTCACTTCTCTATCATGTTTATCATAAGTACCACATACTTCTCTGGGCTATAGGGAAAGCAAAGCAATAAAAGAGCCAACGTTTAGTGAGCTGGAGCCATATGAGAGCTGTTAAATTTCCTGCATCCATGTGGAAACAAATTAATTCTTCATACAGACCTTGTGGAGTATATATAAGAAGATACTATTCTGAAATAATTTGTAATAATTACCATGGAAGAAACTAGTGATAAGTGAAAAAATCAGTTTTGTGTACAAACACATAATATTTATGAGTGTGGAACAGTAAAGTATTTCATCATGTTCATGGCCATTCTTCATATCTACAAAATTAATTGAAAGAGTGACTGCAAGCTACTGAACTCTCACCAGTTCCTCTGACTTCTGCTTCCCACTCTTAAGTAGGGATAGATCCTTGCTAATTGTTGAGTCCTCATAGTGACGACAGAGACAAAACAGGCATGAAGCTTTGCCTGGAGTGCCATGAAATGAATGAGCTGAATGGAAATGGAAATTAGTTGGACCTGTACCAGAAGAAACTCCTTTCAGTGGGACTGGATCTATACTGGCAGCAAGTCAAAGGTCACAAACCATTGCAGAGGCCTCCTGTGTGAATGGACTTGTTTGTTAATGGTCCTCCTGGGAATGGGGGTACTTGAGGAGGCAAAGCATTATCCCTGCCAACAGTAAAGCCAAAGACTATTTTCTAAGGTAACCTTATAACATTTTTCCATATGACTGTTTCTGTTTAATTTTCTCACAAAGGAGCCCAGGGTGAATCAAATGAACAGGCAAGTGCCCATTTGATGGCTGAAAATGTTAACAAAAGGCATGGTGTGAGCTGCATCAACTGAAAAGTGCCTCTTCTCTGTCACCCCAATAGTCAGTACTTATTTCCATGATAGCTATGTCATTAATTTACAATGCAAATGTAACTTACTATATGCACAACATGTACTGTTTCTTTATCTTAGGTATAAACAAGCTCATCGATTAAAAAAACAGGACATTCAGAGGGAAACAGAAACAGTAGCAATGGGGAGTCATTCACATAAACATACAAGCACTACTTTTATAAAGCATATAGATGTTTCTTTTAAAAAAAATTCCTCTTCAAAAGTTTTGACATAAATGTATATTTAAGTATATATGCAAAAGAATACTAAGCAAGCCACCGGAGAAGTAGTTGCTATCCCAAGTGTTTGGGAGTTCATCTGTAATTCAGTTAAAGTGTTCACTTCCAAGCAATACACAGAAAACTGTGACTTCCCCTAATAATCTAGTTATTTACAAACTCTTTGGATTGATTGAGAAAGAACATTTTTCTTCAGGGAGCCTTTGTAACATGTTGAAAGTTTATTAAGTGTATGGCAGCAGCAGTTCACTGTATCTCTGACTGTGATACAGTCAAACAAGAGAACAAGCTGATCTGTTAAGGTGAAACATACTAAATAAAACTCTTCAGCATTCTTTTCTCACAGAAATTCCTTCTGCTCCCCCCTGATTTCCTGACAGGTTTAAATCCCTTACCTAATGTTAATTTTAGTCACATTTTCCTAAAGCACATAAAAAAAAAATTGTGCAGTTCATCAACTTTACAGAGGACACTGGGAATAGAAAAAGTTCTATGTCGTTTTCATGCAAAAACACAGAAAATGTCAATCAGTATAGAGGTTCCAAAGGTTCCATGCCATTGTTTCAGTTAAAATTTTACCCTACTGGAGTTTAAAATAATTTCTTCTTTATTCTTCTTTACTTTACTTATATTTACTCTTCTCCAGAACATTGCCAATGTTAGGATTATGAAGCTTTGGCAGCAGGTCCATTTGGTAGCATTTTTTTCTCAGCTCCAATATGGACTTCCATTTTTTTCCTAATGCATTACTATTTTTATATAATTTCTTCCATAACAGATTTCCTTACTTGGGAAGCAAGTTTACAAAAGAAAAATGTGTATATCTGAGTAACGCCTTAGTAAGAAGCTGAAATGCTGCTGTTGGGTCTTTGTTGGGAGCCAATTTTATTTCCACTTTCTGGACACTAATGCTGTCAGACTGTCCCTCAAAGGCTCAGTAGATAGAGGAACACATTGTCTGGAGAGAAGCAGTTCTATACATTTCAATATTGAAAAGAAATTATTTAGAAAAAACATTTTTTTTCCCCCTAGTGTTATTTTACCAGAAGGGAAAATTTTGCCATATTGTGCTCACTTGTGTTCCTTTGGAGTTGGTATGAAAAAGCCTTGAATATCTTTCTCAATTGTGAAAAAAATGACAGGTTTTGGCCATTTTTTTATTTTATTGGTAGTAAATGCGTGTGCATGTTTCATTCTGTGTAGGGGGTCATATTGCCATTAAAAAATGACCACTGTCATTATTTTTATATCTTTAATAGTGATCATAGGATTTCTAATATGAGTGCTTTAGAAAGTCAAATGCACATTTAAATACTACTCTTTTTTTCAATTTATTGCTTATACTACATCTTACTGTGTCATTCCAGTTTCTGATGGTCTTAACATTTCTAATGCAGCTTAGCAGGGTTTCTCTTTTTACCAATATATGCACGTGTCCTATTTCTTGCTTTATTTGATTCCTGTTTATTAGTATAGTCTAGCTTTTTCAGTTAATACAAAATTAGTTTTCATCCCATACCTTTTTGTCATTTCCAGATAGTAGAAAAAATGTATTTCTTTTATGTCTTGCAGATTTAGAGCAACTCTGATTTCAGTTTCAACTTAATTCAGCTTTATCAAGACTAGGATTGTACAGAGAGCAATTCTTCCCATCCCTCTGCATCTTCTTCAGTACAGAGCAAAGAGGAGACCAGATCTTGTTCTATTAAACTGAAGAAAATCTGTAGGTTCTGCAAGAAAGGTAACTGTCATTATCCATCCTTATTGCTTCCAATGTCTGGAAATATCAAGGGAAAGACTTTAACACTCCCAGTGAAATTCAGAATATCTACTCATCTTTGTGACAGAAGTAAATCTCCCAAGGAAGATGTATTATACATTTTCCAATTTGTGGCTGTAAAGGTTTCTTTAAAGGTAACAGTTTCTTCCAAATGCTAATAAGTTTTTTTTTGAGATATTTTTGATAGTCTGGATTAATTAACAGGGTGATACATTTAAAACTTGTACCTAAAATTTTAGTGGAAAATGTCAGTGAAGATTTAGATAGATTTCTGAAATCATTCCACACTGACAATTAGCACGCAGATATCTTTGACAACTCTTTTCACAGGCAGATGCATCTGAATGAAAATCAAATGCCAAGATATTTAATGTATTTTCTATATGTCATACCCTTTGTTTAGACTATTTTTTCTGTGTAAATATTCCTCTCTGTAGGACTCTTTCTGTGAAATGTGAGAGTGATGCAACTGAGAATGGAGTTAATGGAAAAACATGCAAATAATGTAATGGGACCTTTTTTTGTGAACATAGAAATCTAGCATGAGATTTTCTCAACTGTAGAAAACATCAGAATAATCCCAAGATTTTATCTTTTTTTTTTTTTTTAACAGAAGATTAAAAGAACAATCTCCTCACTTTGGATTTTGTTTGTTTTTTTTTTTTTTATTATTCAGTCAGGATTCTTTTGGTATGGATCTTACTTCAAAAAAAGATCAGAAGATACTGATACTTTTTTTCAGGCACATGCCTCATATATGAGTTCTTAGGAGAGAAACAAAATATTCTTTTCATTTATTTGCTTTTAGAGTTGCCTAGTAAAGGATATAAATCTAATAACAATAACTACAGTAAACATTTTTTTCACTATACTTTTCAAAGTGTTTTACAACAGGAGGATACACAAGCCTTATTTGTAGCTGAGGCTTAAAGAGGTTATCCAGAATCAGACAGAAGGTCAATGCCAAAGCAAGCTTTTACAATCCAGGCTTTCATAAACCTGTTTGGTGCTTTGCACATGAGCCTACATGATGGCAGACCGGCAGGAATTTGACTGTCTCCTTCATTACTTTCAATTGTGACTTCTGTTCCCCGAATTCCTACAGCAGATTTCTCATGTCCTTTACTAAGCTCCCTTGTTTAGTTTCTTGTTTGCTTTAAGAGCTTCAATTTTTCAAATGACCCTTATTGCACTATTTAGGTGTTAATGATAAGCCAGGTGCTACACCATGTCTGTAAATGTAATGCATGAGAGTTTGAGGAATGAAAAAGAAAGAAAAGAAGCAAAAACCTACTTAGTAGTTTCCAGCTTATCACTACAAAATGTAATTTATCAGGAACTGAGAGAGATACATAAAACCTTGTTTAGCACTATCAATATAAACAGAATGTTCAGGAAAACCAGACAATTTACATTTATACTGTTTAAGTCCGAACAAGCAAATCCCATAAAAACTCCTGGAGAACTTCAGCAAAGAGTGCTGATAAGTATTTACACTAAATCTCCAAGGTATCAGCTTAAATCTTGGCGCTCTGTGGGAAGTAAACAGAACAGTAGCCAGGTTCTGTCCTGACCTGGAAGAGCTCCAAATCCTGGGGTATTTTTCCATGTGAAAGTACCCCAAACAGCTGCTACCATTTCTTTTCACACAGGTAACGACTTACCTGCTTACAAGTAGCATTTTTAAGCCCTGAGGTTAGGATTTTCCTCACATCTTTGCTCAGAACTTATTCAAAACTCTTTGCATAAATTCCTTCCATTTTTAAAGACCCATGGTAAGACTCATCAACAGTTTATAGCGAAGAAGGAAAAAGAGACATAGACAAGGTGATGATATATAAAGAAAATTTATGGTAGTTAATTTCAATGCTTGAATCTAATTGCTTAAAACCATCTCCATGTAGAGACGTCTAATATTCTATATAAAATGTGTTTCAATCATGCCTTATTACCCATTTTGTGATGAGAATCAATTTTGCCTCCATTTTTTTCAACAGATCTCTAGTTCGGGAAGAAATATTGACCATCTCTTTCTCTGCCCTTCCAGGGTTCAGAAATAAAATGTGAAAATTTCATTTTAATGGAATAAAAGTATTTCTGTGTGATTGCATGTTATTTGCATACACAGAAGCTTTTATTCCCAAAGCTTAGTATGTAGCCTGCAGTTATTTTTTTCTTTCAGTTTTTTCTTTTTTTAAAAAAAATAATTCTATGAAGCAGATGATGCAGCTGTTTTAAACAGTAAAAGCAGATCCTGTATATAGAAAGATACATTCAAGCATGTTGTATATCTGAAGACCAATTTTTTTAAAATATTCCTTTATTTTCTGAAACATTTTCAAATAATAAGAGAGGGATCTCCTCTGTGATTAAACTCTCAGCATTGAACAGATCACAACACAGAATATTTTTCCCCATCCTTTTTTAATGAACCACGCTTCATCTCTCCCAAAGAGTCTGCAAAATGCATTACAACCGGTCTTCATTAGCTGCTTATTAAACTGTATGGCTACTTTTGAACAAGATTTGTAATGTTTTCTTGTGTTTATATCTAGTTTAGGACTACTCTCTGTGACCCATAGCACCAAGCTAAAAGTACAAAATGCAGCTATCAAATATCACTTGGCAACAGGTATTGATACTCTAAACTTCATCTTTTGAAGATGTAGTCTAAACAAATGAAAAATGAGATGTAAAATGTAGGTCTACGGCTGTAAGACAGCATTTGACTATTTAGTATGCTATCTGTTCTGCCTAGACGAAATTAAAAATCACTCGAATTATTTCTATGGGGAAAGTCAAAAAGTCAAGTTATTTTTTTAATGCTAGCTTTTCTTTGCTGCATTTTGTACTCCTGTTTTCCTGAGCTAAGTAGATAGACTCTACCTAATAATGCTTGTAAGTCTGAAAAAAGAAGACTATAAAGTATTTTAAAATGCATTATTTGGAGAGCAGCTCTCCATGCTGTGTTTGATTGGTATGTTGCTACTCCTAGCTGTGAGCTGGCAATTCCAGCCAGGGCTGATACACAGGCATAGAAGGAAATGGTCATTTATTTCAGTCTGAAAGTGTTCAATATCAGAGGATATCTCTAGGTCCCTAACTCTCTGTGTGAAATAGTGCATGGTACTACCTGAATGCCCCCCAGCCCAAGACCAGTCCCAGGGTGTATGCTGCCAGCATGAAATCTTGACATTGCAAAATGTGAAATAATCTGATTTGAATAAAGTTTCAGTGAAAATTAGAGTCCAGTTACAGTCTTCTGATGCAAATTCTGCCCTTGCTTTATGCCTAACAAAGGAAAGGATTTGACTTTTCCTAGTCTTACCTTAAGTAACATGCACACATCAATATGTACCTAAGTAGATCTATATCTCTAAGTAGATTATACGTATGTCCATGTATAAAGTGAAATTATGATTGGAGTTCTGTAAGTTATGGTTTTAACAGCTCTCTAAAGATTTTTTGTTTTAAAAATTTTTTTTTTTTTTTTTTTTTGCAAGGGAAGAGAATTTGAATAAGCACTTATGTGGTCAGCTTGAAAGAGGATAAATCAAATATCTCCTTTATCTTGTAATATTGCAGACAAATAGTATCCAGAAGTCTTCCTTTTATAACTTTCACTGAATCTTAGATTTTTTATTCTTTTTTTTTTTTTTTTTTTCTGGCAATGGTATATAATATCGTTGATATACATTACAGAGTTTCTACATATTATTCTACATATGTTGAAATAGTTCACACACTTGATCAGTAAGTGGGGCATTTTCATGCATTCCATTTGTGATGGGATATATTTGAATTTGAAGTTTACAGCTTGTGTAAAAGAAATCCAGGTTTTAGTCTATCTATTTCCTTGTAACCTGGGCATGAATTTTTCATTATGATTACATTTCATACATCTTTTCATGATACATAAGTGAGAGGCTTTTTATAAGGAATATCCTGTTATTCTTCTCTTTTAATGGAATTTTTTCATCCTTTCCTTGGTAATCTGGCATAAAAAAGGAATAAGTTTATCAGAGCAGCTCCTCTGCTAAATTAAACTCTTAGAAATTTAACACTTTGTGAACTAACAAAACTTCATTTCTTGAGAAACTTTTACATATTTCACTGAAAAAGTATTATCCTGTTGAAAAACTGCTTCCTGTTGAATATTTGCCTTGTTCCACATTACTTTCATGTAATGAGTTTAGAAAAAGCAACTGATACACCTCCTCTGTATCCAAACTACTAATAAGGAAAAGTAATTAAGTGTTTTACTCAATTTCAGCTGCAATTAATGATGGCATCATGCCTTCAGTGAGATGCACATGAGTGAGGCCTCTGAGCTAAAAAATAAATCTCACTCATAAAATCAACAAAGTTACACATATATTTCTGCCTTGTGTATTGCATTTTGATATCAGCTCTATTTGTTATCTCGCTGTATGTAAAAATACACAGTATATTTCCAGGAAAAATATGAATACAACCAAGTCTTTATATCCAGAAATACTGCATACCATGCATCAACTTACAGCAAATTAATTGTTCAGAGATATGACATTGAAAAACAGGACTCATATTTGAAATTTAAATATATTGTCCTTAGCTATTAAGACACAGGCAAGACGATAGCTGAGGTCAGTGATTTTCCTGACAGGGAGGAGGGAGCAGACTCAAAACCTCCTCTATATGTATTACATGGGAACTGATTTAGAAATAAAATTTATAGGAACCATACAAGCTATTTCTCCATTGGGAATCTGCAGAAATTTCATTAGAAATGAAAGGTTATGGGCATACCAGTATTCTCCCAACTGACCTTTTACTGGATGACTTTCTAAAGTACTGTTGAATGGTTCTAAGGTTGCGAATTTATTTTTTTGAAAACACAGTGACTCTGAAACTTGCATGAAAGTAGTCTCATTTAGAGAATTACAGGATTGTGGAGTTCAATCCACTATATTGAAGAACATGATATTATGTTTCTTTGTAAAAAGTAGTCTATCTTTTATAATTCTAACATGTCTTTTTCATCCTTACCTTTGCCCTTTACATCAATAGTGTTCTTTCTTCCTTTAACTTCTCAGCACGAGTAAAGGGGACTGAAGCTGAGAAAGCAAGAGACGTTTTCATAAAACATCTGCTTTTGGTATTGATTGCTGGTTTCTGTTATAGATGATGCTTTAGTGGGTGAAAGACTCCAGCTGGTCTCTTGTTCCTCAGGCAAAGGGAATTAAGAATAAATGGTTTCTACAAAGTTGATACCTGTTCATATATTGACACTTCAGGATTTGTTAATGCTTTCAAAAAATACCATATTTTCTTTTTTTTTTTTTTGTTTAGGTAAACAATGAAAGAGTTGATAATGTCATTTCCTCTTAAGCAGCTGAGAGAAGTTGCAGTGGATTTTCTGCTTGACCATGGACACTTACCACTTAGAGGTACTGGGAGGGAATGTGTGGGGAAAAAGAAAAGTTATAGCCCTTGTCTCTTGGTTGAAACTGTTGCACTTTAAGAGAACAGAGGTTAAATATTTGTTGGAGTTTCTGTATTAATTTAATGTATGAACATGATGCTTAATTCAGGGTTTAGAGAATCTTAAAAATTAGATCAAACCAAATACACACAAAAATACATTAAAATATTTTTGTAATTTTTGTAAGAGTTATTTATTTAAAAAATAAATACTTATTTTATGAATAACCTCTTTTTTTTTTTGTGCAAAATGGACACAAATATATATTAGGCCTTGGCAATGGTGCATTCTTGGTTTTACACCTGACATGACATTTGGAAACATGTTGTGTCTTTTCTATGAAGAAAGACATTGAAAAAAAGAGGCCAATAGGCAAATCAATATCTGTTCTATTTTGTAATTGAAGAATATTGAATGTATCATAAAATATCTATAGTAATTTAGATTTACCTTCAACAATGCTTTTTGTAAAATGATATACAGTGTTAATTTAAAAAGTAACATAGTTAACTTACTGGAAAGAAAAGTCTAATTGGCAGAACTCTCATTAAATTTAATGCAGAAAGTCTAATGCTTTATTAAACCTAAATATTAAAACACTTTATATTTTTTTATAATGCCTGGCATTTGAAAAGTTATTTTAAGAAATAATTCAGGTCTGTATCACATTAAACATACAATCAAGATTTAAAAACTTATTTATCACTTATTTATCAGAAAATGTCTCTAAAATGAGATTTTTTTTTCTCATCTTGAACTTTGGTCTGTGCTGTTTTTCATTTTGTTGTAAGAACGGGCAGTGAAAAACAGACATGTGATTTTTTTTTTTGGTAGATTTTCTTAGGGAAGGTTTTTAAATATGAACATCATTATTTACCATTACTTGTATTATTTTGAGTGCACTCGATATCTAGAATGGTAGCAGTTCTTGTTCAAGTGTGATACCTAAATTAGTCAAGTGTTTATTCAATGACTAAAAATTAATTTGCCAAGACCCTGGAAAACTTTGTCCATTTAAATATAACATTTGACAAAGATTGAACTGGGAATGGAGACAAAGTCTTTTAAAACATTTAAGCTTTATGTTTATTTATGCTATGATGTGCTAGATTCAGCGACTACTGTGTTGGCCCAATTTATTTAACTTCAGAAATTACATAGTTGTTTGATGTGTTTTAGTTTAATATCCATGTACTCTTTGTATAGTATGTTCATTGAATGTGTGATGTATTTAATGCCACAGATGCAGTGATTTTGGATACAATATATTAAGTATCTGACTAGATAGGTTACGAATCTGATTTGAATTGTAGATGATTTAATAGATTGTGCTTTCATTTCCATGTATGTTGTACTAAATTCTCAATTTATTCAATTCTGTATGTGATATACTGGTGACAAATGTAGTTGTAGTTAATGTATTTATGTAAGTATGTAATTCATCAGCAATAATTATGAATTTTGAATATATATCCTCAGATGCTACAAAGGGGCTTTAAAGTCATGATACTAAGACTACTGCACAAGCTCATTTGTGGTGAATATTACTGGAGAGAGGATACAGATCACAGTTTGTAAATGTTCCTTCTTATGAAGCATCTTAAATTCTAAATAGCCTTCACAATGCCACAACATTAGACTTCATATTTCATATTCCAAATACATTGTCTAATATAATCTATTAGAGACACTTGACAGCAGTATTGTAACCTTCTTGGAAGATATTCTTGTGCAACTTCTTTTATAACTCCAAGAAAATACTGTTTAGACAATAAACTAAATAGAATTTAGAAGATCCAGGTAAAGATCTAGCCATACCACTGTCTAAATTCTGAAACTGTATGACGCAAGTCAGTTCTGAAGTCAAACAGAAGGCAGTTCAAATTTCACAGGTTTAATATTGACATCTGTTTTGTAGATAATAACCAAAAAAACCACCAAACCCAATCCCTAAAACTGCCACAAAACAAAGCAGATCATCCAAAAGCCTTGTTGAAAACATTGTGCTTGTGAAGAAATATTTATGCTTCCAATAAATGTATGCCTCTCAGAGCAGTCACTCTGTTAATTATACTCAAAATCCTGGATCAGATATTTAACAAAAGAGCCAACTAGAAAAAGAAAAGATAATTTCATTAAGAACTCTTAATTGTGGAACGATGAAGGAAACAACATCTCCTTAAACCTGATAAGAGTGTAATACAAAATAACAATCTTTGATGCTGAACTTGATTTTTTTTTTTTTCTAATGGATTACAAGGTTCCATCCTGTATATTTGTCAGTGTAATTTCTGTAATTCTTTTCTAATTGCTTCATCATTTACATGAGTGTCTAAGTATTTGTTATTTGGTATTTAAACAGACAGGCAGATTGAAGATAAATAGAATAAAATTTTTCCATAAAGAATAAATGTATATATTTTCACTATTGTAAAAATATTCTATCAGATGTGAAGGTGCAAAATAACAGAAATGGCTGTTATTTGTCTGGTGAAATTTTTAAAAGATCCTGAAAAGAATGGAAAAAAAAAAAAAAACAAATTCCATATTTCCTTCTAATTTCATGAAATACTGAATTATTTACACTTGTCCAAAATAATTTTTATTTTATTATCTTTTACTCTGTAGAACACATACAATCTTACAGGTTACATGACAATTAGGAGGAAATATTTAATTGGTTAAAGATTTGATATGATTTCTCCACGGAAAAAACTCAGTCTCCCTCTGTCACTTGCTCTGCATTGCATAATGTTTCTTTTTAAGGTAACTTAGAAAAGTAGGAAGTGCAATTATACCTTTGAAGATGCAAGAGACACCTAATCATGTCTCAGTTTTGTTGACAGGATCCTAAAGCAGATTTAGTGTGCCGAGTACATAAATTTATCTCCATCCACATTTCATGCCAAGCTAGAAAGAACAGATAGCTAACTGTTGGGGATGTTTTCAAATGCAGAATAACATTAACTCTATACCACAACTAACTGATGCATTCTACACCAAACAGTGACAGGTGAACACTACTTTCCATTTTACTTTGTAATTTTGCAATAGAGCGTGATTAAAATGCTGTAATGTTTGTAATGAAAAAAGTGTAACACAGTTTAGATATTGTTTGTCTGATAGTGAAGAGCTTTAATACTAAGTAGTGATTAAAATAATAAAAAAAAAAAGAAGTGGGAATACAGGAAGACAGGAGAGAAAACAAAATATCATTCCTGCAAATTAATGGTAAAAAGAGTCTAGAATCTCCCTTTGCTTCATTCAGAGTAGTTGGAGTGTTGCAAGAAAATATTTTATTTTGTCTTTCTCATCCAAAATTAACAAAATTTCAGTTTAATAGAACTATAATTTAACAGAGGCTTCTTGCATGGCTTATACTTCTGTCTACGTGCTCACCACTCCTCAGTGGGACAGCTGGATACAGGTATGGATTCATTACTTGTCTGAATTTTACCATGCTGCTTTCCACATTGAAATGTTTTAATGTCATCCTATCTCACAGTGCACTTTTCTCGTACATGTCTGTACATAGCGGAAAAGGGCTACTGAGGATTTTCACGTATAATGAAGTTTTTAAATTGTCCCTACTCTCCTCCATGTATTTCTTTTTAGAGTAGAATATGAAAAGATGCAGGAAATGTACCTTTAGCATGAATAATTTAGGTACTCCCAATTTTGTGAATCAGCCTCAAGGGAGCCATGATTGCTGATGCAATTTAACTTAACATTAGAACTAATCTAAAGATAGGTCTACTGTAAAAACTTGCCAGCATGGCTCTGCCTGTCAGAGATCTGATGAGTTATCTCCAACCAACACAGAGCTGCTGGCAGAAGTTAAATTCAGATGTAATTAAAGAAGACAACTACAGAACACTGACTGACTTTGTCTTAGTAAGACTTTATATCCCCCAGAAGAACTGGAATAACTATTTATAAAACGATAATTCTGCTGATAGATGTAAGCTCCATAGGAAGGATGGTAGCCCTTTCACCTAGCAGCTGACTTCCAAAAATTACTGTCAGAAGATCCTCTTAGAGTCAACAGGGAGAAATAGTCACCATGAGGTAATAACTCTAGATATGTTTCATGGTGTCCTAGGTTTGACCAGGATAGAATTAACTCTACCCAGCTGCCGCTGGGGGACGTGGCCAGGCTATTCAATCCCATGTGACATCATGCTCGGGATATAAGGGCAGCAGCTGGGCTGGGGTGGTGCTGCGGCCAGTGCGGGAACTGCAGTTCTGCCATCGGGCCAAGCGCGGTAAGCAGTTACATTGGGCATTGCTAGTTTTTGTCCTTTGGCCATCATTGTAACTGCCTGCTCTTTGTGGTGTTCTATTAAACTGTCCTTATCTCAATCCAGAAAGTTCTAGAATCTCTTGATTCTCCTCCCCATCCTGTTGAGTTGGGGAGGAGTAACTGGGTGGTTTGGTTATTGTTCAGTTAGGGCTAAACCACCACACTTGGATATTTATGATTATTAACTAACTATTAAACCTTTAGCTTTACACAAGAATACATTCATCTTTGCTAACAGTACATTTCAGGATTGAAGTACTGCTAATTAGTTATAAGTATAGACAAGGTCTAATTTGAATCCTAAGAACAATGACTGGCATTTTTATTGTCATACATCATCCCAATATAATCCATTTTGTACTTTCAGTTTTTTATTAAGACTGAAACGAACCTTATTTAGCATTTCAGTGGAATAACTTCAGTTGTGGCTACAGTGCTTTAAATTCCTTAAGGTTCTAAGAATTTTTGCAAACACCTCAGTAGTAAGTTAGTTTATTGCAAGATAGATTTGCACAGGATTCTGGAAAGGATTTCTTTTTTTCTTGTTTATTTTCTGCAGATAAAACTAATGATTCTTACTTGCATTATAAAAAGCACTCTGTCTCCACTTTGCTGCTAGAGATTTGATGGCTTCTGATTGGGCAAATTCTGCTGGACACTGAATACAAAACCAAAAACTTTTTGTTTCTGCTCTAATCATGATCAGGTAGTGTTTTTTTTTTATTATCTGGTTCAAAATTAAGATAATGAAAGGTACATGTTAGAGATAAATAAGCAAAAATCAAATATCATGTAATATTTATGTAAAGATATCAAGTAAAATTTGGATTTATTTTTATACATACTTTTATCATCTTTCCTGATAGATAATTCAAGTACTCTAAGCTTTTGATAATTTCATTAACAGAAATATCTGATGTCCAATTCAGTTTAAATAATGCATTTGCTGAACTAAAATGTACTTGGAATTGTTTCTGCTTAGTGTCTTAACATCTAACGTGAATTGTATTTGAACTCTATAACAAAATCTCAGAAGTTGCTTTCTCCTTAGCCTGTTGATTCACTTTTATTTTTCACTAGCTGACCTGAAAGTACACACAAAAACCCTTATTACAGGAAATCCAACGCTACTTCTTTAAGATTTAGAAAAGCCTAAAGTAAATTCTACATAATCAATTTGCACATACCTGTTCAAATAAATGGTAAGTTAGTAACTTTCAAAGTATTAGCAGTGTGCTTAAAATTATAATTAACTTAATTCTAAATTCTATCAACTTATTTTATTTTAAGAGTCTGATAAATTAAGGAAGCATATTTCATTAGTATTTTTTCAAAGTTATGTGATGCTATATTTCAACAATGGTGTAGCTACAGATTTTAGTTATTACCTGCCATCAGTAATGACAGTGCTTAATGTTTAGCCTTTCCAGGCCATGATCCCTCCTGACTATGTAGAGCTATGGATATAATGTCATTGAAAACCCAAGTACTTACATAGATGACTGCAATTAATGTTAAAGGGAATTGGAGATTTATAGGTGCCACTGCCATTACCACTAATGGAAATTTCACATGTAAATTGCCATGCATGGAAATAATATGCTTCTTAGTACGCTGTATCTAAAAGTCATCTGTGCAAGCAGTCAATTTAAATCATAAATTCAGTCCTCTTACACGATGGCAAATACTTATTTTTAAAAAATGAGATCATCGATTTTAAAGTTAAGAATTGTCTTTATACTATTTAAATTATTGAAAATTAAAGGCTAGTATATGCCTGACTGTGACACGCAGATTCCATTGATTTCTTGAGATCACAAACAAATGCAACTTTAAACACAACATTGAGAATTCACAACTATAACACAGCTTCTTTGATGTACTTGCTCACAACAAACTGATTTCCTGTGAATGATAAGCATCAAGACTGATCAAGCTTCAAGAGAGAGTTGCTAATCCCTTAGCACCAGGATCAGCTCTCAAAATGACAATGTCTATGGCAGAAATCAGATTATAATGTGCAAAGCACTCTACTATCTGGGAAAAATGAAAATGTCCTTGCATCTGTGATGTCTCATGACAGAGATGAAAGTTGGATCACCCACCTCTTGCTATATTGAAGTGTTGGTTGCCTGATGTAGGCTATAGCTTTTTAACAGTTGCAGTGCAAAAAAGTCATCTGAGATGTTATGGTTTGGCATGGCAACGTAAAAGGAGAGTGTAATAGTTTAAGAGATAGTCATGGTTTAGCGAGGAGCTGCTTTTGCTTGGTAACAGAGGGAGGAGGCTGCCGTGAAGACCTGGTAAAGAGTTCTCAGACTTTCCGCTGGCTCTTGGGTTCAGACCCACCTCCAGCCCTGCTGGGCCAACCTGGTGCCTCTGCCATCGCTATTTAAGGACAGGAATTTGAAGTGCTTGGGAGGAGGTGTAGGAGTGGTACAAGACAGAGGCGAACATGCAGGTCCCACAGTCAGAGAAGGAGGAAGGGAAGGAAGGAGGAGCACCAGACCAGAGACCCCTCTGCAAGCCATGATGAGAACACAGGCTGTACTCCTGCAACCCATGGAGGGCAATGGCAGACCTGAGAGCCACCAGCAGCTCCGTGTGAGTGTGCAGGGATGTGCAGGAGCTGTGTGTGGAGGCAGCCATAGCACAGGTCATGCTGGAGAGCCTGATACTCACATGAGAGGCAGAGAGGAGCTGCAGCCTTTGGGATGAATGCACATCAGAGTGGACTGTGCAGGGCTTCCCAATGTGTGATGTATCCTTTAGAAGAGCAGGGAGGACCAGCGTGGAGCCCACCTGCCCTGAGTAGAGACAAACGGCAGAAGCCATCAGGAATATACTGACTGAAAACTCCATTCCCTGCCCCACTGAACCATTCAGTGAGGGAGGAGAAAAAGGCCCATGATCAGGGCTCTGAGCTCAGGAAGAAGGGAGAGGTGGGGAGAAGGTGGACTTAAAGGGCTGGTCATGCTCTTCATCATTGTACCACTCCATGTTGGTTATGTTTTGGAGCTTTATGGTTGTTTTACTTGGTGGTAGATTAAATTATTTTCTGATTTCTTCCCCAAACTGAGTAACCTTGTCTGTTTTGTCCTGGACCATAAGCAGCAATTAAGCCCTCCCCGCCCTTTAGGAATTCTCGGGTCTTTGATACTTGAGCCTAATCATGGTCTTTTATCCCTTGACCAGCCGAAACAATAGCAGAGATCAAGTCAAAGTCTGCCAAATTGCATTGCTAAGATAACTGAAGACATCAAAAAGCAAATTAAGCCAGCAGAGCATACAGAACTATCTTAAAGTATTTGGGTTGGTAAACTTATGTCTGAACTTAATATGGCTATCAAAAATAGTATAGACGTAGCAATTGAGAAGGAAGATCTAGGACACTGAACTTGGGATCCAAGTGTCTGAAAGGTCTTAAGAGGAAGGATACTATATTAATTCAGAGTCATGGTTTGCCATCCACCTCCCAGAAACTTAACAATACTCTGTGCAGTGCTGGCTTACTGCAAATAATCTTTGCATCCTGGCTGGAACTCAGGCTCCTGCTAGGCAAATGTCCTACTGACTGACATATATACATATACATGCCTTTTTGTTTCCTTTCTGCACAGTAAGAACTCTTCACTGAGGCAATGCATAGCCTAAAATGGTTCAATGGTGGAGAATGATGTAAGTTTGACAACCAACATTGCCTTGAGGCTATTGTATTAAAAAAGAACACTATGTAATGTCATTCTTTGATCAATTTTGTCTGTCTCAAAGGTAGATGTTGCAAAGCAAATTTGAGAAGTCTCACATCTGTGTAGAACTTGTAGTACAGATACATTATTCCTGTGCAGAGATAATGGTACTACAGCTGAAGAGATCAGGCTAAGCACTATTCTGCATCTGAATTAGTTACCTGAGACATATGAGTCTTCTTGTTCATTGTTATCCAGTATTAGAAAGCATTTTTGACTGGTTAGAATTTGTGCAACATAATGATATGTAGTCTTACAATGAAAAATTTGTGAAAGTAGCTTACATATTATCTACAATGTTGTTTGTGAATTATTTTTTATTTTATTGAAGTTCTTCATGGCAATTGAACAATTTGGGTAATTTTCTAGATTTTTCAAGAAAATATTAAGACTCTCATTATCAAAGATCATCTTTTGTTTTAGTTTTACATTTAGACTTTGACAATTATTCTAACTTCTATACCTGCACGACATAAACCATCTTGTTCTTCTTAATACTGTTTCCTAAGACAAAAAAAAACAACAAAAAACCCCAACAAAACAACCAAAACAGAGCTATACAACTGTTGCATCCATATCCTCAGTACCATCTTAGCCCCCAAACAAATTCCTGTCAGATCTGACAGGAAGCGGAAATTTGAAAGATATTTAAGGATCTATACAGTAAGAGCTTGATGGAGTGGCTGCAACCTAAACATCGGCTGTTGATTTGGACCTCAGAAAATCCATGCAGGTAGAGCCACAAAAGTTCAGTCAAAGCTTCTAACTGTACAATATATTCATATGGAAAAGACAGCAGTCACTTCATTAATTACAGAGTCCATGTAACTACTTGTTTAAATTACGTCTGCAGAACTGACTACTTATGTTACAAGAAAGAAGAGCACAGTTATTCTTTTCTGTGTTTTTTGTACATTTTTACATGATTCTGCCATTTTCCTACTTTTCTCTCTGGAGTTCCTCTTGCTACTGATTCCCTCTTGCACTTCCACTGCAGATATATTTAAACAGCTTTACGATTCTGCATAGCAAAGCACTGCATGCATTTTTAATTACTTTTATAATTTTTCTTTCTTTGTCTGTCTGTCATATATAAAGATTTAAAAATTTTTCTTCTGACCAGGATTATTTTACATTTGATTAGTTTTAGTGCCTCATTTAACTTATGTTCCTGCAATGGTGAGGTCTGTGTTTTGCATTTTTTTGGCGACTTTATTGTTTTATTGGGAATTTCATAGAGTACAGTGTGCTTTGATTTAGCTATATAATAGCACATAACACTTCAAAATGTCAAAATGTAAAACATTGTAAGAATCTAAACTAAATGTTCATTTAATTTCCAAGGTTAAAAAAGAGCAATGTTAGAATATTAAGAACCAAGTATTAAAGAATATGTTTTCAATATTTTAGTGTGTAGTGTAAACAAAATTATGCATTTTCACGTGCTAAAGTGCACATGTTAGGTAAAACCTAACAGAGAGAGTTTATTTAACTTAATTCATTAAGCAGATTTGTGAAGACATTATTTTTTTGCTACACTGGAAGTGTTACCTAATGAGCTCAAATCAGACCTCTTAGGTGTAAATAATTCCATTATAGAGATTTAGAGACATTCATACCCTTTTCCCATCCGCTTTTTAGGATTTTTTGCCTTTGGATGTCCAGAAACTGCTTAAAATGCTAATACTCCTGTTGTACCAGGGTTAGGTGATACAATTAATGGTTGTGCATCTACTCCAGTTCAACAAGCTAAGAGCAGTTGCAAAGTAAGACATTCTGGCCAAGTTATTCTGTTTTGCAGTAATATAAAATCATGTTTGCTAGACTGATATAATGAAAAAAATCCTGTTTCAATTCTACTTTCCTTAATCAGAAATTCTATTGCTTTTTTTGTATCATATTTTACATAATTTCTGTATTGACATAGACTTTTTAACATAAATAGTTGAATAAAATAAAATAGTTGAATAAGTTTAAGTAAAGTTCCTTTAAAATAAAATTTGTCACTGCAATTTCACTGCTCCTAAGTCTTAATACCATGAGGAGCTTCTAGTTTATCTCCATAGAAAAATACATGAAAGATGCTTTTTATTCCTCTTCTTTTGTCTTAATTAGTTTTTCTATCTTTCTATTTAGCAAAATATATAAAGAAACATCAGCTTTTTACCCAGATTTGCTTTAACCTAGTGAAACAATTTAGGCAAATGGTATCTTCAAAGATCGTTAACATTAGCTGATAATTTCAACTTCAGAATTTATTCCAAATGTTTCATATGCAGTCTCTCTAGATACTTTATGATGAAGCTTTGGGGTTTTTGAAGACTATTATACTGTAATAAATTACTACTTTAAAGTTATGGAGATACACTTTTAGTTTATAAATCCTTTTTTCTAGTATCGTGTGTTGAAGGTACAATAAAGAACCTAAACTTCATAGCATGAGAATGAGAAAGCCAGAAATAAAGAACCATAAAATGCCCTCAATTGCATATTTAAATCTATCTCTTTGTCAAAATCTGAGAGATTTACTAGAAATGTAACTATGTTAACTCAATTTTCTTATCAGGAAAAAGATCCCTATAATAGTTTTGTGTTTGTTTAATTTAACACTATTCTGAATTCCTCTTCCTGTCTTTTGTATCAAAGGTTAGGTTGGAAATTAAAGAAGATGTTTGTTTGTTTATTTATTTGTTTGTTTTCCCTGGGACGGAAAGTTATCCTTTAGTGTGTCCTGTTCATTTCCATAGCAACATGAATTTACTTTGACAGTAAACTTCTGTTTCAAGTGAGAACAGATGACTGAATAAAATAAAACCCCTTCCATTAAGAGAAGCTGTTTGAAATGTCAGAGACACGAAGTATTTCTTCTCTTGCCCAATGGACTTAGCTTTTATTGAGGACAGTCATAAATAACTTTAAAATATTCCAGTGTGATAGGATGGAGCTGTAGATTAGGTCATTATGGAATTATAGTTCCCTTGCTTAATGATTTTACAAAATTGCCTGGCAATCCAACAAAGAGAGGGAGCACAATGTGGTGAATGCAAGCTAATTAAACCAATAATTGGTTCTTGTTGTGTTCCTAGATAATGTGCCCCTGATAATTTTAAATGAAGTCTTGAAGCTGACTTCTTGAATGAAATGCTGTGCAAGTTAAAGCTTCACTAACTCTCAATGTGCTTAGAAACTGGCCTACTTCTCAGAGTCCCTTGCATTGCTCAAATATTGCCATGGCATATGAAGAGTACAGGAATAGCTTTCTTGTATGTCAGGTAATGGGGCCTTGACTTTCTGTGTTTTCCCTCTTTGCAATATTGTGACTAGATCATCAGATTTCCCTGAACAGTTCTAAATTAGAGGGTACAAATTAAGTCTTTCATGTTCAAAGTTCTGCTGCTCCTGGTTTTTTTTTTTTTTAAAGACTTAGGAAAAGATGCAAACTTCTCGTCTTAGGAATGCTGGTATCAATCTAGAGTAACTCCACTGAGATTTATGAGGATTCTTTTGAGTTACATCTCTATCAAGTGCAAGTATGTGACTGTTGTCTAGCAGCTATGTTTAAAACTTGGGAAATCTTTCATGAAGTCCCCAAGAATTTCAAGGTGATCTTCAAAGAGATATAAGGAATAATTTGGAAACTTTTAATGTTGAATTTAGAGGAAGAGCCTTTATCAGTTAATCAGGTAAAAAGACTTCTTCAGGTGAATAAGCATATATATGCTTATTGAGTTATCTCACCTCTGCAAATAAATGCATGGTGTTTCTGTTTGTTAAACTATATGTGTTAGGTCACAAATAGTCTGACATAACACCTGTTTTAAAATGAGTTACAGTTTTATGAAACTGTAGAACTGAAGGATCCACTCCTTTATCTCAATACTATTTTGTATTATATAATCTTAAGTAAACATGTTTCTGTTCTCTATTGGTGCTTAAGGATTTTTACCAAAGTAAAAACTGTGGATTGATTTTTGTCTCAGTATGAGGAAGGTGTGAATCTGAGAAGCATAGTGAATTCATGATTGTATCTTAAGTATTACCCAAAATTATTTAGAAAAACAAACATACAAAATAAAAATAGTGGTGTCATTTGCAAAGCTGGTTTTCTGTTGCTGAGAACCTATTTAAAAATCACAGCTTCTGGAATTATGAACAGAGTAGTTTTTAGTCATTACTGATACCCACTACATCACAGAATGCACATATGATGTGTTCTCTGCAATCGGCTGTAATAGCCTAAAGCCAAATATGATAGTCTGTTAAATCACGTGAGCTAAAATTCCCATTGATATTCACAAAATTGTGGAAGTCAAATCTGGCATCAGATCTTGCCAATAGTCACTTTAGTGTTCTTACAGTAAATGTTCATGACTGAAATCCGTTAACTACACAGTTCACAAAACGCGTCCTAGAATTTTTAGTCTTGTAAATTGGTAAGTATACACTTAGGAATTACAAAATTGCATTTTTTTGTTGGCTTTTTAATGAGAGATAGGTCCAATATATCTTAGTTGGCAGCAATTGGGCAATGAAAAGCAATATTGCTAGTTAAGGTTCTATTTCTATTTGTTCTGTGTCTTGTTAAGCTTTACTGATATAAAACCATCTGTTTAAAAAGCTGTAAAAAATAGACTGCCAACACACATAACAACTAAGCACAACAAAATAGTTTTAATGTCTACTGGCTGATAATTCATTGCAATTTAAAAATGCCTGAAGATTGGTGGGATGGATGGAAAGGAAGACAGTTTCATAGAGACAAACTATAATTTTTAAGTAAATGGCTGCTTACTTATGATTGATAGTAACCACTTCCTTTAGTGAATATTTATTTGCACCCTGATAATATCTTCTTAAATTGTCTTTAATTAGTTTGAAACATTACAAATATTTTTTAGCTTTATAGGACTGTATATGTCTTAAATATAATGCATGCCAGAAGTAATTTAATCTGATAATACAAATGCTGTAAGCAGGTACAAGAGCAATAATGTCACTCATAACAGGACATTGAAAAGCTCAGGGTTCTATTGGGATAACCATCAAGTAACTGACTGTTACCATTATCTCAGAAACAAGCTGAAAAGATATCTAAGGTTTGCAATTTGTCAATAAAAAATATTTTTCCAGTGTGTTTGTGCCCAATATGTTCTGAAGTAATATTGGAAAAATGAATGAGGTACTTTGAAGTTAGATGCATTACTTTATGTGAATACTTTATTTATATCTCTCATCGAAAGTTGAAAAAATATTGGAATTGGCTGTACAATTTTTCATAAGACCCAGTAATGTTTCCAAAAATGATAAATGGATAAAGAAGTGTTGCATTATAGCTACAAGTTCTTAATGGCAAATAAATTTTAATCACACAGTAATTGCATAAAGCTAATCTAGAATTGGGCACAGTACTTAACTTTTGGCTATGTAGATATTGGATACATAATATTAAAGTAATTCTTTCCACAACAAAAAATTAATTACTGATCAACTAAATTACTCAAACTGATTGTTAAATCGTTGAATATAAGCAAAAAAAAAAAAAAAATCACGGTCCTTCAAAAATACAAAACTAGATTTACCATTCTTCACTGTGAGCTCTCCAACATGCAATACATACCTTTGAGATTAGGAGAAAATATGCATTCTGATTATTCATAAGTACAGTATTATGTTATTTTGCTTACAATATTATGTCAGGTCTGATATTATCTTCAATTAAAATTCTGAGAATGCCTGTGTACACAGTAAAGATGCTTTTTAGTAATAAAATCAATAATTGAGTTTTACTGATGGCTTGTTAAATAGGCCTTTATTTGTTGTCCCCAAGCACAATAGTTTCACTGCTTTTGGTTAAAAAGGGACAACACAGCAACTAAGAAACAAGAAAAGCAGTAAAATAAACAAAGGAGAATCATGGCACAAATCACTGTCACAAAATGGAGAAAAATTATTTTCAAATCTAGATTTTAAAAGGTGGGAAAATGTAATTTTTACTCGATTTTCATGGTTAAATTGAATTTAAGAAAATAGATCCAATAAAGCATATATTTTTTGATGCAATATGTCATTTGTGAAGAAGAATGTAAGAGCAAAAATAGTGTATACAGTTTGGCAGCAAGTGAAAATATATCTGAACACAGATTTAAGATATAATTATTAACATTGTGTCTACTCGTGTCCATATATCATGAAGCAACAGGGATTTTCAGGTGAAAAGAGCTACATGAATGATTCATTCTGGGAAATATGATTTGTACTAAAAACACTGATCTGTTTCATTTTTCTGAGAGAAAATGAAGTGACTTGACAGCCTATAACTACCTTTCTCAAACTTCTGACACTAGCTTTCTTATTACTCAAATAGAAAAGACAATGAGATCTGGAGTCAGACTGAAAATAAAGTGACAAAAATTGAGGTAATTAAGCATTAAACATTTGGATGCCTATTTACAGGAAACAGGATTTAAAATTTTGAATGACTCTATGGCTACGGATCTAAATCATATGCTTAATTTTTCTTTGAAGGGTACAGATTTTAAACATATATGTTTAAAGTCTTAAACAATGGGTTTAATACTTTTAAAATACGGCTTAGTAATTTTTTACTTCTACTCTCATATTTCTGTAGAAAAATTACTCTCTTAAAATCTCTAAAATATGCATACTTGCTTTTTATCACAGCTTTAATATTTATTTGTATTTATTTTTAAAGCTAAGTAACAGATGGTTAGATTTAAAGGACCATTCCCCAAAGTATTTAAAATAGGCAAAGATATTAGAAGAAATGAAAGGAAGAAAAGCAAAACAGATGTTGTGAAGCTGCTGCTGATGGTTAGACATTGGAGGATAAGCAGCAGATGTCTTCCAATTTTACCAATCAATTCTGCAAAGGTGCTGAACACTTGTGAGAAATTATATGATGGCATTTGTTTCTCTGAAGATGGATGAAATATTTGTCTAGGCTTTGAATGTAGATTGAAAGGAAATAGGCTAACTTGCCCTTTTTCATTCACTCTTGAAACTACATTAAAAAGACTGCCACCTGTAGTTTCAAATATTGTTCATGTTTATAAACAAAACTTCTTGCACATTTCTTTGGAAATTGTTTCTTCTCAAAAATGCCAGCAATCTTTATGACATTTAAGAGTATTTAAACCATACAATAATTGATAAACAGCATATAATACAAATTACATATTTTTAACATAGATGAGTGAAAATATTTGATAGACTGACAATTAACATATGTAACATTGGCTCCTATGAATTCATACTTATTGTAATACTGTACAGTTAAAAGTGGACAGTCGCTTCTTTAAATTATTTCCATATATGTCTGGTGGTGTGTAAGCCAAATCTTGAGGTTATTTAAACAATTTAGTTTAGTAAGTTATACCAAAACAGCAATGGACTTTTCCTTGTGGGCACAATCTTGTGACTGTAACCATGCAGCTTCAGGATGGCAAATGACTTCTTCCGTCTAAAAGGTAGCCAAAACTACCATGCTATTGTATAACAGATACGCTAGTGTTTCATATTTCAATTGAGGAAAATGGACCTAAAATTCAGGCTTTGCAGTATTTGGTGTTAAATTTCAGAAGTTCCTCTTGTGGTTTCAGTCTTTCCCATGAGCTGTCTCTCAAACCTATGCTTCCTGTATAGCTTCCTGCTAGCTGACAATTTAAGAAAGTCTTTGAGACGGTAAATTTTTTATTCTTTTTTTTTTTTTTTTTAAACTTAGAGTCACTCTTTCTTCACCCTCTGGTAGGTTATGTTGCAAGTACACGTATGTTTTAAACTATCTTGGTTTCAAAGTCTTGCTGTTTCCAAGAGCACACTGTGTTTGAAAAGAGTAGTTTTATGAAATGAAGATGGAAGATCTGATCTCTTCATGATTTTACCCTTTCTGTAGACTTGATTTCATACCATTTCACTTGGAGATAGAATTTGCCACTACGGTATGATCAACTGTTGAGTAACTTTATGATGTAGCTTGCTGATGTAGGATCTCAGCAGTCTTGAATTACGCAGACAAAATGGTGCTATAACTCATTTTCCAAGACTGAACTGATCTGTAGCTTAGCACACAGATTATTTTATATGCAGAAGATTCAGATATTAGCAAAGATATTTTGTTCTGGTATTTGCATTACTAACTAACATCTAGATGTGCAAGTAGAACTAACGGTGTGTATTAGCACAGCTAATACATAAACCATAAATCCAGAGACAGAAGACAACAAACAGCAGTTCTGATGATGCTAACAAAATTCCCATTAATTCTAAAAGCGAAGCTGGGTAAGTTTACAATCTTTGGAAACTTTCATAAGATATGAAAGTTTGCTACATGTGAAGAGATTTTGAGATAATAATAAAAAGGAATACACAAGAACAAAAAAAAATTACTAATCCATTTTGAATAAAACTACAGTCAGATAGTGACAGGTTATCAGTTATTAAAATATGAATATAAGCAAACTGCAAATAATTGGCTGAAAATAACCTCAGAAATTTATTCATCTTCTAACTAAGATGCCTAATAATGTCCATTTCTTTCCTGAAATCTAAGGAACTTCCATATCTTCATGTTACAGTTATGTGCTACATAGGAAATGTTTGGCAAAGATTTATAATCTATTTCTTTCATGGAATATTCTACAGCATGAAACAAGATAAAAGGAAGGGAAGCATGTGAAGAAAAGGAGAATCATACCATTTCTTATAAAACTAACACAAAAAAGATACTTAAGACAGATACTCTCTGATCTGAGGAGAGGCACAAGAGTAGGATAAAACAAAAAACTTTTTTTAATAAAAATCAATGAAGGCTGTACTTTGCATTGAGACTAGAAATCAGATACTCAACTTCTTAAAAATTGACAATTTTTATTTTTTATAATGTTTGGCTTATTTTTGTTTATGAGCTGGATTGAAAGGCTTATATCAAACTAGACCAAGAAATATTCTTACAGCATATTTGATCTACGTGATTTCACAAATTATTTGGAAATTCACAAGGGAACTCTTTACTAGATTAATCCCTAGAAATTGTACATTAATGCTTTTTGTACTCCAAGATTCATCAAAGATCTAAAATCTTCCACCTTTTTCTCCAATCTTAACAATATATTGCAATAGTAATAGTAATAAATAAGTGTAGTAAGGCAGTGTATTACGTTTCAGTGGTTCTCTCAGCAACACCATTTGATATAAACAAAGTGTTAGAACCTGCCCCGTAATTACTAGCTCTAAAGCAATGTACAATTAATCATTAATTACTATGTATCTATCCATCCTACAGACAGACAAATTCTAGATTTACAATCAATTTACTTCCCATTTATTTTCATCTGCTTAAAAACTAATTTATTTTTAAATTTATTTTAATAGTAGATAATCTATATGTGGACTAGATGGCTTTCTTAACATTTTCTGCTTAAAAATTAATATGACTAAGAAGTTCCAGATAGTCAAATCAATTGTGAAGCTTCTCTTAAGACTGTAGTTTACAAAAGGTTTGAAGTTGTCCTATACAGTATCAGATTTGAGCCCCTAGCTGATGTAAATAATGGAGGTAAGACATCTACATTTCTTGTTTCTTTCATATCAAATGGATCATAGACAAACAGAAGGAAATAGAAAAAATAGAAACAAAACAAAAAAACAGTGAGTTAAAAATTTAATGACTGTAATCAAGATGCTATAAACAAAAACTTTGCATGTAAATATAGACCTTTTCTTTTTGTTCTTTGAATATTTTCTTTGTACATGAAGCTACCCATCACTTAGGTCTTCTGGTCATCTCGTATCTATCTATCAATCATGTTTGTTTACATTTAATTTTCCCAGTGCTTGTAATAAAATAGATTTTCTGTGAGGTCTACAGTTCACGTGATTCAAAAGTGAATATATTTTAAAATAACAAAATCAGAGTAAAGCTTTTTTTTGTCAACTGCTAACATATTAACACCTAATGTATTCTCCATTGCTTATAACATATTAAGTTTTTTCTCTATTATGTATTCTGAATAAATTCCAGACAACCTACACTTTTCTTGCAACATCCTTTGGTATTTTTTCTAAATACTGAGGAACTGAAATATATTTTATGTAGTGCTTTGAATAGCGAACAGTCACTTTCCTTGGTAACGTCTTTCTGCTAGAAAACCTTTAGGTCAGAGTTGAACAGGAAGTTATATCCTTTTTTGACCCTCTAAATATCAAATTTAGGTCACATTTAATGCTCTGTCATTTAGTCGTATGCTATGCATACAGAAGAAAACTATAGTAAATGTTTAATAAACTGCCATCAAACATAAATTCTGACTTCTGGCCATTCCTACTTCATGTATCTGCAATTAAAGCAACTGCTGCAGTAGTATTTGCAGTTTTCAAACCCATGAACTGAGAATCTAGTGTCATTCCTTTCTATACTGAACAAGGAGATCTTAAAACTAAACAATAGGTGCTTTTGAGGAGCATTATCATTCTGCTTGAATTAGTAGTATATGCCATGATAAAATTAAAATTACCTCCATCAGCATTAGAAAACTGAGAGACCTCAAAAACCACTTTTTAATGCCTCTGGTTTTTAGGGGAAGAAGAAAAATATTTACAGTTTACTTGCTAGCTTATTGTGTAGACTTCTTTTGCCCCTAAGGAGTCAAGAGTAAAAAGGTTTTATTAGTGGTTATCAAATAAATTTAAAAGTATAATTTTAGCTTTTCTTTAAAGTGTTTGCACTTTGAAATATCAAAACCACTGTCCATTTGTATATGTCTGAATAGAAAGTAAAAATAAACCACGCCTGCCACTCCCTCAACCCTACAAATGTTGGTGTTCTTAATTGATACAATTGAGGATTTCTTGAGTTAGTTAAAACTGTAATAACACCCTGCATCCATACAGGCTGAGACCAGACTGGCTGAGTAACAGATTGCTGAAAAGAATCTGCAGAATGAATACTACATTGGAGTTGTGCTAGCAGTAAGTATAACTAGGCAAGCTGAGCTACCTACAATTAGAAGATTCATGACCAGGAGAACATAAAAAAAAATTATTTCCTCTTTCTATTCAGCATTACTGCATAGGTTGGGTCTAAAATACCATGGCGCAGTTCAGAAAGAACATAAAAAATCTGGGTAGGATCCAGTAGGAAGCTGCACCTCCTGTGAAGAAAGAAGCAGTAACAATATTCTGTTTTGTTCACTCAGGCAACAGTGCAGCACAGGAGAGGATTACCCAGAAGAGCTGTGAAATCTCCATCCTCGGTATTTTAATGACTTGGATAGACAAAACCAAGACTGACCCAAGCTGATGTTTATCAGAACTCAAGCTGTCATTCCAACCCATGCTTCCATATTCAACAAATTCTATACATCTGATATTGTAATTTCTGTCAGAGCACTTAACAAGTTTGTGTCTTTTAGAAATAAAAACAACTCACTTATTGATTTTTTAGAATATGAAATCTTTTTCATTTTTATATTAATAAGTACAAAAATAAGTACCCTTTTTCTGTGAACTTTTAGTACTGTATAATGTAATGCAGTAAAAAAAAATCCAAAGTGTTTTATTCTTTCAAGAAACTGTCCTTCTAAGATTTTGACAGCTAAATTTTTCCTGTTTCTACTGAGTAAAATCTTGTGCCAAAACCATTAAGCATATACTTAGCTTTGTACGCATTATGCAATAAAGAAGAGTAAGTAGAAAACAGTTCCAATTTTTAAAATTATTCTCAGTTTTTATATCTTGTGTAACTGCAGCATATGTAGATTTGGTTTTTAAAACATTTTGTGTCATGTTTAGGAGAAATATAATCAAAATGATTACCTCCTCACCTCAACCCCTCCAAGAAAAAAACTTCTGAATAATTATGATTCTCCCTTTTTTTTTTTTCCTGGTATGAGTATCAAAGTTAATGTTCCATCGTATGACTTTTTGGTGTGCAACGTGCTGATACTATTTTGATTATAGTGACATGGAAAGGTGGATGACAACATGTATTAAAAATGCACCTTCATGCTCAGTCAAATATTACAAATGTATTATTTGAAAATTATTCAAATTACTTTCCACCTTTCTGATCCATTTTTCTCCCCAAATGACCAATTATAACTGATTATTATTATCAAGCAGTAAATGCATCCCTTATAATTCATCTTTTTCTGGTTTGCAGAAGCTCAGAGGCCATAAATCTGACATTTGCTCATGGGTGCTGTGTCAGCTCTGTTACTCTGATGTCAGAAATAGATTTAATTATCAGAAGTCAAAGGTAGTGCACAAAGGGAAAATTTCTTTTGATTTATTGTTACCAGGAAAATAATATAACCCACGTAGAAAATAAAAGTCCCATGCAGGACAGCAATTTTGTGATATTGTCTTGTATTGTATAAGCACAGAAGAAAGGAGAGAACAAAAATTTTTTCACCTCATGCTGCTGTTGAAGACTTTAGCACCATTTGGCTCAGGTCCTATTATGAGCCTAAATATTTCTTTCTAATAGAAAGGGGAAAGTGGAAAAAAAGGTCTAAGAGTGATCCTAGAACAGCTTCTAAACTCCAGGTACACCTGTTGTGCATGCTTTGCTACTCAAACTTATGCCCAGTTAACTAAAGTCCAGACAATGTGAATTTAGATTCTTAATAAAAGAACTAGTAGGCAAATCTGAGGCTTTAATGAGGATCAAAATTAACATTTATATAGTCTGAGCATGGTTTATATGGATAGGATAGTTCAATTCAGCAGTATGATTCTTTCCAAGGTCTCTGATCCTCAGCTGAGGACAAGGACAGAGGTATACTTGGATTCTACTTCCTCTCAGCTTTTCAGGTTAGATGTCTTCTTGACTTCAGTATACGTTTTCCTCCTTTGCGGGCAAAACTAGAGATTCATTTGCAGTGAGGTCAACAGCATTTTCTAAGAGGCCTCCAGCATCACATTCTTTTGTTATTTCCTTCTTTGACTCCTTCACAAGGGAGAGTTCCCCCTCAAAAATAACTTTTTTTATTTAAATCATCCTTTTAAGCTTGCTCTATTTTCAGAGTTAAGAGAATTATACTTTCATATTTTATAAGATGACAGAAACATACTAATAATTTCTCATGTATGACGTAGCAGTTCTTATGAATAATTTTATTGCAGAAAGTTCTCTACAATAGTCCTTACCCCTTACACTGAGCCATCTAATCATTTCTCTAGTATAAAACTGATACAGTTCTACCTTTCTAATATATATCTATATGAATATACTGTGATGATTTTCTTCCTCATTTTACACTGATGATTTTCTGCTGCATTTTGAACTTTGTATGTTAGTGAGTTTAAGTGCAGCACTGGAACACAATTTTGATGCAGTGGTTCTGACCAGGACCTGTGGTAGCATATGCGTGCATCTTTTCAGTTTCAGCTTCTTAGATTGAAGTCTACTATATCAAGTTTTAGTGATTCATTGACCTTTGAAATTGCTAATGTTTAATACAAGAACAGAGGAACCTCCTGACAGGAGTATATTTACATAATACCCTGTTGTGGTTTGGGCCCATCAAGGGACAAAAGACCACAATTAGGCTCAAGTACCAAAGACTTGAAAATTCCTAAATGACAGGGAGGGCCTAAATGCCACTTACGGTCCTGGACAAAAAAAGACAAGGTTACTCGTCTTGGGGAAGAAATCAGAAAATGATTTAATACAACACCAACTAAAACACAACCATAAGACCCCAAAACACAACCAACACAAAACAACACAGAGTGATACAATGATGAAGATCATGACCAGCCTTTTAAGTATACCTTCTCCCCACTCCTCCCCTCTTTCCGGGATGAGAGCCATGATCTTTTTCAACTCTCCTGCTGAACGGCTTAGGGGGACAGGAAATGGAGATTTCAGTTGGTCTATTCTTGTTGGCTTCTGCCTCTTGTCTCTCCTCAGGGCAAGCGGGCTCTGTGCTGGTCCTCCCTGCTCTTCTGCCGTGTCCCTCTCACACCCAGCAACCCTGCACAGGCTGCTCTGATGTGCGTTCATCCCAACGGCTACAGCTCCTCTCTGCCTCTCGTATGGGTCTGCTCTGCAGTCCGCATGGCTGCCTCCTCCCACAGTCTCTGCCCGTCCAGGCATACTCACACGCTGCTGCTGGTGGCTCTCAGGCCTGCCATTGCCCTCCATAGGTTGCAGGGGTACAGCCTGCATTCTCGCCATGGGTTGCAGAGGGGTCTCCAGTCTGGTGCTCCTCTTTCCTTCCTCCTTCTCTGATTGTGAGGTCCGCATGGTCACCTCCATCATGTACCACCCCTACGTCGCCTCCCAAGTGCTTCAAATTCCCATCCCTAAATTGTGATTGCAGAGGCACCAGATTGGCCCAGCTGGGCTGGAGGTGGGTCTGAGCTGGGGGAAAATCTGAGAACTCTTTACTGGGTCTTTACTGAGTCTTTACTGCAGCCCCTTCTTCCTGTTACCAAGTAAAAGCAGCTCTTCGCTAAACCATGACATGCCCCATCAAGAAAGGACAGACAGTGAAAGACTGCCTACACTTCAAGTGATCATGAATTGTTTCAGTTTTGGCTTTCCTTTTCTATTACGTTCAACAGAGCAACAGCCAGGTGAAAAGGCTTCTTTAAGATTTACTTTAGGGAATATGTCCAAAACTGTAGAGAAAATTTGTTCTTATGCATTTTTTTAATTTCTCCTTGTTCTCTTCAAAATTACTTAACTTTCATACTATCTATTTTTGTTCAGTATTCAAGCCTACTTCATTAGATCAGTAGCATTGTATAAATGCAACACACAGTCCTCAGTCATTCTTAAAAGTTCTACCAATGCCCTATAGACTTATTTTTAATTTCACTTAGTTAAAAAACACATATATAAATATTATGGAATTCATTGAAAAAGATATTATTTTCAGATATGCTAGTAAAATGAAAGTCTGTTTATTTACTTAATTATCAAATTGTGATGTAATAATTTGTTTCTATTTTATTTATTACAAAAAACAGTTTAATATTGTTCACTTCATCAATCATTGTTCAGCCATCCTTTTAAAGAAACTGCATTGTATTATGTTTCCAGTTCTACCCTCAATGATCATATTACTGTAATTTGCAAAGGAATATTTAATATATGTTACCATGTATAGAGGCTTAGGTCTCATTTGCTAAAAATCAAAAAGTTAAGTGTTATAGCTAAGGACTCAGTTTATGAGAGTTTCTACTTTTACATTCTACAGAAAAAGAAATTCTATAGTACTCACAGAGGTTTAAAGAAAGGTTTATCCTTTTTTATTTAGTCTGTAAAAGCTTCATCTGTTTAGTTGATAAATAGATAACTATAATTCCAGTCACAAATCTGGGACAAAACTATTACACAGGACTTCTGGCTCCTGTTTTCTGTTCCCTTCCTGAGTTCCTCTCATTCCATAGCAACATTTTAAAAAAGTAAGAAATTCACCTTTGCCGGAGTAGTGCAATGTTTCTACATTGGAACACAAGTGGCAAATGTTTTCGGGAGGAAAGTGGAAGAAAAAAAATAAAATAAGGTCTAATCTCTCACCGTTCAATAGACTAACGGCATATTCTTTTGAAGGAAGCTGAGAAGTGACTTTATTATAATGTATAAATATGGTATTAGAAAGGCAAAGATGCTGAAAGGTTCCAAGAAGCTCTTTTATCTGCCAGAGACAAACAGAACAAAGGCTGTGGCTTGCAGGTGATGCAAACAACAAATGAAAAGAGAAATGCAGGAGCAGTCTGCTATCTTACAGGATTCTTTTTCTATGCCATCTTATAGGACTTACAGGAAAGGAAAATGACCTACTGCTCAGAGATGGAATTTGAGGGTTAAACTCTCTGCAAAAAAAGGAAGCAAGTATAGGATCTAAGTGTTCCTGCACATAGTGATATGGAAAATTAAATAGACATTTTTGAAAGTTAAAGTCATCAAAAAGTTGAGGGAAAATATCACCTCACTTCTTCCTATTTGTAGTTAAAAGAGTCTATGTCATTCTGAAAGAAATGTTTGGGTAAAATATGAGATACTTCTCTCAGTACACAAGCAAGAATTTAAAAGATGTCAGATTCATTATCATTTCAGACTTTAAAATAGATGTAATAGTCTAATTGCAGGAAATCAAAAGGAGAAAAACAAAATAGATCAGAGCTCCAGGTAACATAACCCACAGAAATTCACTAGTTCAGTTATTTAATATAAAGAAAACTGGGTGTGGTAGGGGAGAAGAGGGGAATACTTTCAGAGCTAAATGACATCATTTTCCAAAATAGTGAAAGATACTAAAGTTCAGAAAACTGTTCAGAGCAGACACAGACCTAGGTGATTCTCCCTTTGGACAGAAGATGCAAGGTACACTGGTGTATTTCGCAGTTCTTTTTACAAAAATGTGGAAAAAAGCTCTGGTATTTACTACTGACAAGAAAAGAGTGTATGTTAATGAGGAAAGAAACACTAAATTATTCCAACATAATCATTTAGTAATAATAATATTCTGGAAATATTTTTTCTGACAATTCTACTCACAGGCTCATAATGCTGTTAGTGCTATTACTTTCTGAAGACAAAGTGTCTGAGAAGTTAAAAGACAAAGGGATGGTTTTAAGGGAAAAGACATTCACTTAGTTATATTTTTCATTAAGTTTCTTTTTTTTCTTCATCCTTTACAATGACAATAAAACAATTTTTTATTCAGTTATACTGAGCTTTCCAAGTTTAATGATCCTATTAACTCTCAGTTGAAATCCACAATATATTCCTCATTATTAGTTTGCCAAAGTAAATGGAAATAGTACTTTAAAATTTAATGCAGAGTATGCTTAATGATCTACACCATTTTTATTACTGGTTAATCCTCAAATAGTAGCATATATAACATATAGATAACCAGAAGGGAAGCCAGCACCTCCACCATCACCACCAAACAACAAAAATTCAATAAATCAGAATCCTTGGTTCAATAACTAACGGCTTTGTTTAATTACAGTTGGGTTGAGTTCACTAGGCTGAGAATGGAATTATGTGCCTTGGTGCAGCAGTGTTAGCTCAGAATAAAACTCTTTTTTCTTCTGTAGCGTTTAAGAGAAACCATGATAAAATATTTGACTGTTGTCTGCCATAGTTGGTTTCTCCTAGAAAAGAACTTTCACTTATATGTGAATGCTGTGTTTGGAGGAAGAAGCATAAGGACATAAACACTTATCCTTCACAAACATTCCTGAATGTGATCTGAATTGTTTGATGGATTTAGTAAAATTTTTTCATCTTTTACATACTACAGAGCATTTTATAATTTATTTTTATACAGTATTTCCACTGAATCATAGAAATGCATAACATATCTGAAAAACAATGATTTGTCACTTTTTACAATCTAGCAGGTGAGTAGCCAGAATACAACATGCACATGTTCAGTGCTGGAAGTAGTTAACCAGATCACACTTTTCTGGATAATGACTACATTAATAATGTGTTTCACTGAGCACTGATAGACATCAGATGTTCCAGATAGGAGAATATGTTGTCCCCATGAACAGCAGTTATGTGTTTTTCTAATGACTGGGCAGTGAGAAGAAATTTATATTTCCTTGACACAAATAAGCAGTTCAGAATCATTCCATTAACAGTAAACACCATAGCATTGAGACCTTTCTTTATTCGTTGTTTGAGAGCTTGTTTTCACCTTTTCAGGGAGAAAAAGCTATTTACATGAATGGCATGCATTATTGATTACTTACTGAATTTGAAAGTCTCAAAATGTAACATTAAATGTTATTAAGCTATCATAACATTAATAGGTTATACATGTGGAGATCTGCTGATGAGTTGGGACAACCAAGGATTACTAAGGTTGATTATTGATGAAATTCACACACAAATGTTCTTATTGAACTGTAAATGTAAGGTGCTAAATGCATGTCTAATATATACATAATTAAAGCTTGCTTTAATTAGATGTCATATATTTTCAATAAAATCAGGCAAATTAAAGTAACTCTGAAATCATGAACTTCACATTTCTCAGCTCAAAACATCTGCAAGTAGAGTTGCACTTAAAAAGTTGTAGAGTGTTTGCTAGGGAGGAAGGACTGTATTTAATACAGAATATTTTAACGAAACCTTAGTACTTGTAAGTAAAAAAGGGATTGTTAATGAAGGGAGAAGATTAATTATCTTCTTAGGGTTTGCATGTTAAAAGCCAAATAGAGGGAAGTGTCAAGAAATGGATGTCTTATGTACTGAAATTTTCCAATCGTTTAAGTCAAAGCAAATGCTTTTGGTGCCTTTGCTTTTGGTAGGGGGTAGCTGTTTTAATTTGCAGCCAAATGCATTGAATTATAATTATGCTTTGTCTTGGTATAGAAAACATTATTTGAATGTCATGTATTTAACCTGACATGCATGTAAAAAAAGGAATTCTGCCATATTTCTCATTGGGGAAGCTTCATGGCAAGTATGACTGCCGTCCCACAGAGAAAAATGTAGTCTACTAGCTGCAAGTGTGTATGGAAAATGTATGTAACAGTGAATTATATAAATTGCAAATTCATATCTTTAGACACAGTCCTCTTTTTTCTATGTCATGGGAATGGGACCTAAAATATATATTGTTGCTGTTTTCTGGATGGTAGCAATATCAAGTGCATATCTGTCTTTAAAATCTGAAGAACGTGTTAGAATTCTGTGAGAGTAGTATAGAGGACAAATATGTGAGATTGAGTAAGAGGAAGCAGACGATATGGCTGGAGTATTTAAGTGCATATTAAATGTTAGAGAGATTTCAAAATATTTAGATTTTTTTACTCTAGAAATTTAACAGTTTGGTTTACAGTTATGTATGTATATATATATAGATATATGTATGTATAGTTATATAGATATAGGTTTGGATTATACTTATGTTTGTAAAATTACCTTTAACCTTGAGATAAACAAGTTCATAGCTTTTGTATGGCTTAATATAGGCTTTAAAAGGAAGAAATTAAAACAAACCCCAAACTATAAGAACATGAAATGAAGTCCTGTTCTCTAAAAGTTTGTATCACAATTTGTTTTTTTTGTTTGGTTTGGTTTGGCACTGCTTTTTCAGTAAGTGCTTTCCCAGGATCTTCATACACATTTATTCTATGTTAGATTAATTAGTATCTTGTTTCTAGAAGTCTTTAAAATATGACTCAGACTACCAGCCTGCTACAGTATCATTATCCTTGAATCATATCTGCATCTTCATTTGGGGAAAGATATGTCTACTGGTCTAACAAAGTGTTTCAACCTAGAAATTTTTCTCATTTGAAGCATGATCTTCTCATAGAGAGTTTTTAAAGTTATGGGCTAGTTTATATTATTTTTTTATAAATAACATTGATAATATGGTGATAATACAATGATACAGTGACCTAATGCTCAATCCATTTCAGACAATCTGATATACATTTTATGACAAATTTTATGCGTATCACATGCATTTTAAGATTTGTCAACAAAATTTTACCTGAATCAAAGTTGTGGCATACAGATACATTATACTGCATCAGAAACAAGACTCAAAAAGTTAAATTATTACTTTGGCACAGGATGCTTTTTATTTTTTTTTATTTCTGTCTCCTCAGAACAACTAAGGGTCTTAAATTCAGGGACAGAAGATTTTCTCCTTTTGTTTAATTTAAACAATAGATTGTTGTGATGTTATGGTTTCTTTTCTGTGAAGGGTATTAAAATGTATTTATTTATTTAAAGTAAAAAAAAAAAAAAAGTAATTCCTAAGCTAGGCCTTTCTATACCTAAGATTAGTGTAGTGGATGTTATTTATATTTCAGCTGTGCATATGTTATTGCACAATGTCCTGGTCTGTAATAATTCACAGTGTTTTGCCATTCTCCTGAAAATATGCACCTTAGTGATGTGTTTACATGTATTGTTAGTCCTTTTGAAAGCATTTAATGTGTCACCTCAGAAGGATGTGTTTGTTTGCACAACTAAAGCACTGCAAACGTTTACGTCATTAAATCTGTATATGTGCAAAAAATAACACTATGTTACAATACTATGTTTGTGAAAAATAACAAAAAAGAATTTGGGCAAGCAAAAATTAAGCTGGAGAATACATTTTATAATAAGCCCAGTAAAAGCTGAGAAGAGATTGCTGGAAGGTCAGCTGCAGCCTCTACATCAGACCCCCTGCCTTTGAGAATATCTGCATTGCAGAAACTTTCTTAGGAGAGTTTACTGGAACATCATACTTTGCATTTTCATTGCTATGTCATGAATGTCTAGAAATCTCCAGTTCACTTAAAGGACTTAAGTTCACTTAAAGGACTGCACAGTTTGCCTCTGCAATGGTTTTTTTTGTGTGTGTGTGGTTTGTTTTTTTTTTTACTTCAACATGTATTACAGTTTTTTTCTGTGGTTAACCTTCTAGAAGGGTATCAAAACCCTCTAACATCCGTTTTCAGTAAAACAATAGTTTGACCTCAGAATCTGCACACACATGCACAAATTTTGTGTTCTGGGTTCAGTTGATGACGCAGCTGAGACACTGGTAACTGAAAGGTTAATACTTCAGCTGTAGTGCAGAAACATTTCCTCACTGACTGCAGGTGGGAGATGAATATGCTAATAGGGCAAGCCTGACTTTCCAGTGATTTGCAGGTGAAAATGTAACTGGTGATAATTAAAGGCTAATTAACTTTTACTGGCAAAGGGGAATCAGGTGCTCTAAAGCAAAAGAGAAAGATTTTATTCTGAGATAGTAAGATCTTTTGGGGAGAGAAAAAAGGGGACTAGATTGTATTTTTTCTCTTGCCTGAAGTGTTTTGGTAACACTGAGGACAGATGTGAAACAATAAGACATAATAGTTTACAAAGATTGGGGAGGGGGATATTTTCACATAATTTTCTCAAGACATGACAAAGCAGTTAGATAGTGATGCTGGAAGTATTTTGGCTATTTACATATTAGCAATACTGTTATCACATGATGTTATGAATTTTATTCAAATAATTTTAAGAATCTTTGTAAGGTGCTCATTAAAGAAATGTCTTCAAAAGCTTCTGTCAATAACAGCTTTCAAAGACACCCTTAAGAGGGGACCCTCAGGCAGATTTAGAGCATTAGAGCTTCCCACTTTTTTCCATCTTGCCTTTATGATAGGATGTGTCAGCTTTTATAATCAGCCTTCACTTTGAAGGCTTCTGAGTCCAGAGAAGCTCATATATGCCCAGACTCTTTTCCTCATTCACAAGGTTGTGTGGTCACTATCACAGGTAGTGTCATAAAGATATTTATTTCTTAGTTTAGGCGCCATTTTGCTTACCTAGGAAGGAAAAAAATTCTAAATCAGAAAGAGAAAAATATAAGCCTTTTGGTGGCTGCTTGACATATCTACTCTTTGTCCCATTTGTACACTATATATTTAACAATTTAAAGAAAATAAAATTCTGTTTAGGCAGATGTAATTAATTACTCATTGAGTCTATATATCATGATAATTAATTATTTGGTATAGAAGGTCATGAGTCTATAAACTCATTTAATGAGCTTTTTCTTGCAGTGTACTGAGGTTGCAGTCACATGGACCACCACAGATGTCTACAATGAGCATTTAGGGTTTATTATCACTCAGTAGATCCATTCTAGGTTATTTGTAGTACCTACATGTCTAATGTTCATTTTCTTGGTTTCTGCATTTATAGATGCTGCAAACTTGAAATATTAACCACGTAAGTGTCTGATTTATTTTTAAGTTGTTCAGTTTTCAGATGTTGCTTACTTTGGCTATGGAGATTTTTTGTTGGTTTTTTTTTTTGGTTTTTTACCTGCTCTGCTAGATAGCTTCCAAGTATTCCAAATCTCATATTGAAGGTGAAAAGAGGGAGAAGACCACTTGTACTAGTCTTGAATTTTTAAGCAATAGTTCAGAGGTTAATATATTTCTGGAAGACAAAAAATGGGGTAATTGCTTCAGGTTAGGAAAATCAGCTCTGAACTTGAATTATGAGATACCTTGATACTATTTTCCATGTTAAAATCTTAAAATATAATCTATATGTTAGAAAACTGTTTCACTAATTTGTATTATAAAACTAATTATCCCCAAATGTGACATCTCTCTTGACTTTTCAGGTTAAAATTAATTTTGAAGGGCTAGCGAGCTGTGGGTGTTTTTATGTATATAAAATACACACATTTCCCAGTTTATCTGTGAGTGGAACTGCAGACTGTCCAGTTACCAGCTGGTGATCTGGGAGTATCTTTCAGAGGTAAAGTTAATTTCCAGCATGTTTGTTATCTTGCAAAAGTGGGGAAGACCTTTAAGGGCCAGGACAAGCTTTGTAAGGAAAACCCCATGCAGGCAGGCTTCTCATGGTTGTATTAAAAATGTTGAGAGAATTGATGTGTCCTTTTGAACTTCTTTTTTATTCTACTGTGTCAGCATCTATTGTAGAAAAAATATTGAGCTAGTGCTCTTTTTTTTTAATTTGCTCTGATTGTAATTCTGATTTCCATTAGAAAGAGATTGTATGTTCTTATAGCCATACATCGAGATGAGAGGAATTACAATGAGTCTTTCACTTTTATGGACAAGTATGTAAATAGAATGGTTCAATCCAATACTGTATAATTACATTGATCACTAAGTCTGATGTGGTTTTGTTCCTGTAAGTCTCTCCTGAAATAGCTCACAAAAAAAGGAATAAAATAGTACTTGTTAAAAGCAGTAACATAAACAGTAGCAACAATAGTTTATATGTGTTTATTTACTAAAGCATTGAAACATTCAGATACTCTATATGTCAGGTAAAATGGGCCTTATAGGCTGCAAGGAGAAAATCAAATTACATTCTTCATATTGAGAACACCTTAGTCCAGAAACTGCAGTAGCTGTAATTAGTAAATTATGAAGAAAGGCATTTTGTCAAAATTTAGCCCTATACTTAAGCAGCTTAGGAACTTCTCTGTGAAATTTGCCCTGAAGATATTATTCTATGTTATTAGTTGTTCCATCATCCTCTTTCTAGATCCTTTATCTCTAGAAATGCTCACAAGAAAAAGAATTGATGTTTATTTCTCATTAGCATTCTGTTTAGTGAATAATGATTCAAATAGCTACTCATCCACGTTTTCTCAAAGCTGATTTAAATAAGACAGCACAGTATGTTGCTGAATTTTCCAAAGCAAGAACTCTCCCACAATGCCTTGATTTCTATGTAAAGTCTTTACACGCTTTAGATTCATAGACAAAGATTCCTATAAAATAGTTTCCATTTTCTACTTTGCTTTGTGCTCTTTAAAAAAATGTGTGACTTTTCATCCCTTTGATTATTTCACCTCCATAATGGGCTTGCTGGGTTTTCTGTTTCAGGGAGATATCTGCTTGACTTGAATATTTTTTTTGCATTTAATTATATTTTAGCTCACTTTATTTCATAGTATCTCTCTCATTTTCACCCCATCTTTTCTTAGGGAATACTTATCTTTGATATGTGTATGAAAAACATTGGGAAAGTTTGGTATAATTTTAAGAAGTACTTTTTCTAACTCAATCTGTTTTTTACATATTGTTGTACAGTTAATAAAACTCAAATATATTTGTGTAGTATAGAATAGCATTGCAGAAGTTCTTTAAGTAGCAATACAGAACCTAATAAATAGCCATATTCATTTCATCAGCTGAGGTTCAGAAAATCCTGTTGCTCTGGTACATATATACGACCTTGAATTTCACAGATACTGAAGTGTGATAAACTAGTTTTTCAGTAAGTTCCTTATGTCCTTATTTTCCATCAGTGATAACTTACTTAATTTTCTCAGTGAAATGCTGAAAAATGCAACATTTCACAAGACAAATTATTACAGATAAATTTAAATTCATAGAGAGGGCAGGTTCTTCTTTTTCTTCTTTTTTTTTTTAGTATTGTTATTGGTCTTTTAAAATTTCTGTGTCTTTTTTTTTAAGAGTTTTTTGGGTACGTTTGAGGTTTTGACCCCAGGAGAGGAAGGAAAGAGAGGGAGTTTAATAGGTATCTCAAAGAGCTCAATAGAACTGGTTAAAAACAGCTAAATGGGACTAGAAGAATGGGAAGAACTGTTGTCTGCTAACATGGTTTTGTTGTTATTTGCTAGATGTTAAAAATTTTGAAGTGGGCCTATTTTAGGTAATTCAGTCTGCAGTGTTCTAACAGTCTCTGTCATGTCTGTGCAGGCTGCCAATAAAGCAGCCAAATGTGACAAGTTTATCAGAGAGAGAAGGAAGACATCTAGATAATGTGACTGGATATAGATGCAATTTTGAAAGCTGGTGTGGGCTGTGCATATACCATTTTCTGCCTTGAACTTTTATGACTAAATTATGTAGGTGTTTGCAGGAGATACAGAGAGACCTTGTTTATTATTTAGAAGAAAGGAAGCGGTGGAGGAGGGTAGGTAATAGAGACTCAAAATACGTTTCTTGTCTCCATGGGTGGTCACAGCTCCTGCCAGGAGTAGGCTGGCATTGGCTTTGTCCAACACCAGGGCAACTCCTAGTCTCTTCTTGCAGACGTCACCTCAACAGTCCTCTCTGCTGTACCAAAACACTGCCAAGGAAGTCTGATGCAGTAGTTCATAAGCATGATCAAGAAAATCATCAAGTTTTGATGTTTTTGAAAGATTAACTTTTCTATTTGAGTTGTATGAAATAGACATTATTCTACCTGTGTCATGACCTGTGCTTACACACTAGTTACCTTGACAGGAATGAATTTTTCCCCATGCAATGATGTTGTGACTCATTTGTTGCAATGTGACATTTGTCCACATGACTCACCAGGTTATGCTGGGGAAAAAATGTGCAGTTCCATGCAGCTGAAAGCAAATCAGGATGGATTTCTTAATGACACAAAATTAAAACCACCTTTTATTAGCTGTCCTCTTATGAGCACTTTTTTTATGTACAACAGGGCTTCTTCCTCCTTTCATGACAAGGAAGTAGTATAAATTAGAGACCCAAAACAGAGTGGAGCTAGACAGCTATGTTATAAAACTGCAAAGCTGTGTGCAAGATGATGAGTTAGTAGACATAGTGTTCCTTGAAGAAAGCAAGATTTAAGAATGACAATGTTCTAAGGTCTTGGGAGATCCTTACTTAAGCAGGGTACTTGTATAGCTTCCTAACTCTCTCTTGATCTTCTTTGCCCTCTGATCACTATCCAAATGCATGTGAACGTGCTTGCATTACAAATGAGGCACAGTCTGAGGCCTAGTGAAGCTTACTTCCATTGAGCGTAATTTGTTCAATATGGTATTACAAGATCAGGTGGGTGTGTTTGAAGAAAAACATCAAACCTGTTGTGTGTGTTCACACAGCTGAGGGCTACCCAGTGAATGCTGACTGATCTATTTTGTGTTTACCTCATCAACTGCTTTAGATGCTGACACTCGCAGGTTCACAGTGGGGTCCATGGTCTTGAGTTACGGTTATCCACCAATAGTAGCTGATGTCTTTTCTATGTCCTCATAAGCTATTCCTGTTCCCCTGCATTACAGGGTCTCCATCCTTTATGCATGTTGCAACAGGAGTTTATATAGCTATACTGTAAACTATCCATAAAGAATTTTAACTGTAATAGGCAAAATGGTAGTTTAAAAAAAAAAAAAATTGAAAAGCACCTGGAAAGCAGATTTGATTTAACAAAAACTAAACAACAACAAAAAAAATCCAAAACCTGCTACAAAGAAGTAAATCACCCCAATAGGTTTACAGGACTAATTTAGCAATAGAGAATATGGGGCAGGAGCTATTTCTGTTGACATAGTTGTCCACTTCCAAAATTTTTCACATTCAAATGTTCTCTTGGTAGCAAAAGGATGAAAATTATTTTAATTTCTTTGAGCCATAGCAGCTTACCTGCAAAGTTGTGAGCATCAGAAAATAATGTTAACTTTTTTATGCACACAAATTATTGCTAATTGATCCAAACAAAATAACATTTTTTTTTTTTCCCGAGACCTGAAAGCTATTGTGCCACTTAATGCAGTTGTGCTCAGTAATTTCTGCTTGGAGGACGGCGAAAAAAAATCTAAATATTTGACTTCAGAATTACATTCTGATTATGAGTCTACTTACTTTTGGTCATTAAAGACAAGACGTGTTCAAAACTGCAGATAGCACTCAGCATATCCTTTTGATTCACTAGCTCTTATTGTGAACATAAGTACCATCACTTGGAGCTTCAAAGTCTTTAGAACATTTGAGTAATTATTTATTAAGTTCTTGGTATGAGTCTTCAAGTAATTAACAGAATTGAATTTGGGTTTGGTTTGAGTTTTGTTTTGGGTTTTATTTTGTTTGGTTTTTGTTGTTGTTAAATAGCAAGTATAATCCACAGATTCATTAAAAGTCACTGGTAACATGAAGCATGACAACAACATGACCATGAAAGCATAACTAGATTTGCCTTTGACTGCAGCTCCAGTCTTTATTCACTGCAGAATGTTATACTCCAGTGCAAAGTGTACCAGAGCTAAAACTAATACAGCATGCAAACAGAAATCATTTGTGTATCGGTCCCTCAGTGCTGACTGCACCTCAGTAACGTAATTTAGTGCTGGTAGATACCAGAGCTAACTAAGAAACCTGTTGTATTTAGTGCTCCTTATGTTTAATACAGCAGAATATGTAACCTGTAAGTCATTAGCACGTTACTGTCAATTTCTTTAGGAGAAACATGTAAAATATTAAGCAGAGAGAGGATGCAGTTTATCATGGAGTATAGGCTGTGCAGTAAAGTTCTTTCCACAGCTTCATCGTGATCATAGATACTCTGAGTCAAATCATTAGAAAATATATGAAAGGAGTATGAAAAGCAGTTAAATTTAGACTGATAGCATTTTCTCTGCCATGACATCTAGCTTCCTATTATTGATACTGTTGCTAGCCCACTTTGCCTAAACCCTTTATTTTCAATAGGTGGATTCTGTAGAATGACTCCACAAACTATGTGGTTACTCCTGTGCTTGGCTCTGTGGTAGTTATGTCTTTACAAGCTCATGATATTCATCCTGAACGTGGTTCTCTGTTTATTTGCAAAGGTGTACAAATTTACACTGAGAAGAGAATGTGAATTTAGAAAGCTTTATTTGGTAAAAAACAAAACCAAACAAATCCAACAAAATCTACCAGTCTGCCTCCTTGCATCTGATAATCACTGTAAATAGGTGGGAAATAATGTTCTTCAGTGAATGTTTTCACTCTTTGAAATGAATATGTTGTCAGAATCATGTCTGTTTGGTTGCTACCAAAAACAAGTTCTCAAGTTTAAATAACATTTTGAACCAAGAAAAAAAATAGCTGACTACGACTCTCTTCATTTGAAATATGAGTAATACAGTTACTGCATGAACTTTCTGACAGTGCATAAAAAGATACACCAACGTGTTCCTCTCTTGTCCCTTGATTAGTAGAGCTTATCTTTTTGCATGAGATGTCTTTGGAAAAGTATATTAATTGTCACGTAAATGCATGATATAAGTCTGTGGGTTTTTTACAGATTGAATGGAGACTTGAATTAGTATCCTTGAAGAGAAGACAGTTATGTTAACAGTAGCCTAATGCTGACATATTCACAGATTTTCTGTCTCAACTTGGGGGTTTTATGTGTATCTTCTTTTATTTATGAAGATTGGGTAGCTTAAGATACAGAATGTGTCTGCTGGTGACATTTTGAAGAGCCAGGGAGCTCACAAAAGAGACAAATTATATGAGGAGTTTCATTATTCCCATTCATATTGCTTTCTAAGCTGATGATAGCAGCTTTAACAAGTTCCTTTTCAGCCAAATGAGGATTGTGACTAACAAAGTGAGATGCAGGAGCCTAGACTCCGCAGAGATGCAGGTCTGATCGCTGCCTGGCTTTCTCCCTAGCATGCCACATAGATCATCATCTGTTCTCAGCCAACTACAAAAGGTTCAGAAAGGCACAACCTTCACAAAAGTCAGAAGTTTCCTGAGATTGGAATAAGTGTATTTGTCGATTAGCAATTATCAGGTGTCAGGAGGTCTTGGAATGATGAGTGCCAAGTGCACCGACATGGTGTGTGAGCAATTATATCAGTGCTTGTTTTGACATTGCTGCCCAGCCTGAAGTCTGAGGGTCATCTATCAGCTAGAGCTTTCTGTGATTGTGATGGTATTGTCTGTATGAATGGTTTATTTCTACTAGGTGAATATTTTACCAATTACTTGAAAGGTATTTCTTTAGTAGCCTATTAGATCCAGAAGGACTTCAGGTTTTCCCATTGTTTAATTGGACTTTAATTGTGCATGTTAATATTATGTTCACAGAAGTAATAAGTTTCTTGCTTTAATTCTGCTGAAGTTGTGAAGATGCAGAGTTCTATATGCAAATCTCAGTGAGGACGCTTTAATTACATATAAGTGGGGCTAATTACTTAAGTCTTTAATGAAGCAATTATTATTAATAATTCTAGAACGTTTAATAAGGAAACTTGAGCTTTGAATTGGTTTTACAACCTAGACTTGTGGATGAACATGTGGGCACACAGGATTTGTTTCTGAATGAATTTAAAAGAATTTAGGTTTGTATTTGGATAGTTGGGGTTCATTGGTTTGTTTTAAAACAAAAACAAACTTGAAGAAAAGTTGTAATGTCTGAGGTTTAACCATTCTCTATTGCTTTTTATCACTGTTGAGTTATTCGGTAGTTCCAGTGTAACCATCAAGCCTCCAAATCTGACAGGCAGCAGAGAGTTCTGTCACAGCTGTGAGCTGTGAAAAGCTGGGAACCTAATTCTATGAAACTTGCCTGGATAGGTACCTTGGGGATAAAACGTTGAAACACAAAGCAGCTGTTCACCTGCAGAGGGTAGCTGGCTATTACATCAAGTAATCAGAGCTAAGGTTGTTCTTGCAGCTTCTCAACTTTGCAGTTTCTCAGCTTGAATTGTCAAGAAAACATTGTTTCTCTCTAGTGAATTTGAAGGGTATCAGGCTGGGACAGCTGCATATGAACTAATTGTAGTAAGTAACAATACCAGTTATTGTATTTTGCTGCTTAAGAAATTTATTTTGCATAGTATATTCCTCTATTGTCTTTAAAAATCAAGAAAAAGGGTTTGAAATACCATAGGTGCTGAATTTCTCTCCAAATACAGTACTTTTTATCAGGTCACTTATTTCCTTCTTGTTCTTTAAATTTTCCTGTTCTTTTGGTTTTTTCTTACTTGAGACAGTTCTTATACTGCTGATTCATCTGTGTTATTTCTGACTGATCTCACAAAGTGCTTTTTCTTTAGATCACCGATTTTTGTCAGTTCCAGTAAGAATAATTTGAATAGTTTATGTATGAATTATCTCTAGCTCTTTGTGTCTAGGGACATTCATTACAGTTTTCAGTGCCCATGAACAGTCATAAAAACATTTACCATTAGAGCAAATTTAAATTTAGTTGATTAGGTAATAAATCACTGTTTCATTCCCCCCCACATATTTTACCTTTTAGATTTTTATTTGCTATACTGCAGACATACATTTTCTTTCCTTTTGCCACTTCTGCCTGATGCAGCTTTAGCAAGCCTCTTTACATCTGTTTTCATATTAATAACCTATTTTTGTGAAAAAAAAAAAATTACTTGATCTGAAATAGATCTTTATTTTTGTCATTTCTAAACATGTACCTCCTAGATTTCAATATCTAAAGTGTGGGTGCCAAGAGCACGGGTCAAGCCTTTTTTTTCTGTAGCACCCAGTACCAGAACAAGGTGTAAGAGGCACAAGCTAAAAAATGGGAAGCTGCGCTTGAATGTGACGGGAAGTATCTCTCCTGTGAGAGTGTGCTGGCACAGGCTGCCCAGAGAGGTTGTGTAGTCTCTGGAGGCTTTCAAATGCACCTGGACACATTCCTGAGCTACTTGATCAAGGTTAACCTGCTTTAGCGGGGAAGGTGGGCTAGATGATCTCTAGAGGTCTCTTTCTACCTCTAACATTCTGTGAAGGTTACTCTTAGAATTTTTCTGGCCATTTTTTTACCTCTTCAAAACCCCTCTATTACCCCTGTATGTCCTCTGTGCAACTGGGAATACTCCTTTAAAAACAGACCTGCCATGTCTTGAGGGACATGTCACATCTGCCTGGGAATCATTTTGTTCACCCTACTGAATTAGGATGAGGAAGCTGGTATCAGTTTCTCCTTTTTCCTCTCCCACAGCTGCTGAAGGTGGAAAGTATTTTTATGAATGAACCCTTCTTTGAAGGCAGTCTGCTAGGAAATCTCAGCCTAGTGCTGCACCAAGGGCGGTGAGGTCCCATACAAGTCAGACACTGCAGCTGTGAAAACATTTTGCAAACCACAGTGTTGGCTGATTGTTGCTCCCTCAGTTCCAAGGAATGCCCACCATTCTAGCACCATGGCTTTTCTGTCACGTAGTCTTCTGGAAGGGTCTGTAAGCTGGCCTGATATAATTAATCAGGGGAAGGCACAGCCCAGCTATGTTTAAGGTGTTACTTCTTCACTTTACACACAGGATGAGGTCATTGCAGCAAGAACACTTTCTATATGTTCCTACAGCAATGGCCACGCTTTAACCTGATTTATTTTTGGTGCACCAGTATTTCAGTAAACAACGTTAATCAGTTGACATCAAACCTCTAGTAACCCAAGCCTGGATAGTCCTTGTTTACAGAACAAATTCAGTTTACCTCATTCTCTTCCAGACCAGAGGTAGCTGCAGAAGATAGTGAAGATCCCTGACAAGATCCTTAGAGTATGAACCGCTTCTGCTGGTCACTTCAGTCAAATAACATTTCTAGCAGCTTCCACGTGGAAGTGTTTCATTATGTTGTCAGGCATGAAAATTGTATTGCAACTACATACAAATGTTTATAGAAGAAGTGACAGCTTTTTGATTTATGTGTCTAAGATTCTAACTGAAGCTGGTGACAATACGTAATACCAAAGAAAAACTTTTTCCCTGTGAAAACTTAAACAGTAAAAGTACTCTTTGTTGCTTCTCACAATTCAAATTAAGCTTTCTGTTGGGCTGTATAAGAGACATATTAAGACAGCATAGAAATAAAGCTCTTTTTCAGAACCATCCAAATATGACTCATTGTATTTAAGAAAAATGTTCCAGCTGTACTTAGAGGTCAGTCTTAGCTTCTTTGAACATGTACACACTTGTGTTTAAAAGACTGATAAGTATTGAGTGGTTCTGGGTTCTAAATTTGTCACAGGAAAGATCCTATTTTGAGGAAGTTTGAGGTGGTAGAAACAACCTTTTTACTTATGCTAGCTATTGTAATGTGTTTTGTGACATTTTTAGGGCTATCTGAGGACAAAGAAGAATAATAAGAAAAGATAGAGAAATACCTATACTTTAAAAACTCTCAAGCTTTTATATAAAAGTAGGCTATACACTCAGTATTTTAAATTACAATTCTGCTTCAACAGTTCTCTGATGTTCTAGATTCTCTTCTTGCTGTGACACTTGTACCTAAACCACTTTGTGTTCATAAGTGTTCTTGCTCATAAATTTGTTTCTTTGGATGATTAAAATATACCAGAGAGTTTTCAGTCTTGTATATACTTTTGCTTAATTTCAAATGTGTACAATCTATAAGGGAAAGGAAGTTAGAAATGTGTTTTACTGGTAGCAGAGTCACAGATCTCAAACCAAAATATGATTTGTTTAGATTTTTTTTATCTGGCAAAGGTATGTGCATTTAAATATGAAGTATGAAACACTGAAACATCCTTTTTAAGTTTCTTTGTGAAAGCTTTTTAATACAGAACATATTATTTCCCCTAAACTGATGATGGAACAACATGTAATCTTTTCTATCACTATTTTGTAGTGAAATAAAATCTGATGAACCTGGCCTGGTAAAACAAAAACCCAACAAACCTCCAAATCCTATTCAAATGACTCACAGCTATACTTTGTTGTAAAACTCACAATTTCTTTATACCAAAAAGACTGTGAAACTACAAGAGCCTGATTGGCTTCTGAAGTGAAACTTTTTTCTTCATCCAAGATGCATGCAAGTAAACAACAGATGTTAAAATTTTTCAGTATCTAAGATATCAAAGTTTTTTCCAGTAACATATATGGGAGACTATGGGAGACTTAAATAAACACATCATTTTAATATCAGCAGGAGATATCTATAGAAAAAAGTAAGAAATTTGCCTAGTACAATTCAGTCAATACGTTATTGTATCTGAAAAGAGTAAGATTAATATCTGAGAGCATTTCAGCAGCAGTATCTGGTCAATACCTAAATCTAAACAGTTTTACTTGCTGCTTCAGAATAAATACCATTTCTTTAAATGAACTGCATTAGTCATGATATATATATACATATCTTAACTAGGGCATTTAGATTTTAACATCATGAGTAGACCTTTTCTTCTACCTAAGACAATATAATATACCCAATAATATACCTAAGACAATAAGCCTCCAGTTCCCTAATTAATCTCATAACATCTCTTGACTGACAGTTTTAAAATAAATAAAATAAAGAGATTCAATTTTGTTTGAAATAATTCAAGTGGGACAGTATCTACCTTGTCGCCTGGTATTTTTTTTCCATGAGGTTAATTACCTATGCTGTTTAAAGTTTGCAGTGAATCGGAGTATACCTTATCAGAAGAACACAGATCTTAGCTGTTTATTTTTTCTTTGTTGTTCCTTAATGTATTTTTTTTTCCTAAGCTGTATTTAAAGAGTGGTCCAGAAGGGGCAGAAACAAACACACATTTATTTCTGTCTTAGAACCTACCATTTGATCTTTTATTTTCTTTTAGTGTCGTATAGAGTCAGTTAAAATTCTCACTGTTAGAAGTGCACCCCATTGATCTTTTGGAACAGCACTAGTTTGGACCCTCAGTTCTCAGCTAGAGTTTGGCACCACGCTGATCACTTCTGTGCTGTGTAATGGATTTGTCACAGCGGTATTTATAAAGAATCTTTTCTTGAAAATAGACATCTTCACCCCACCTCCCCTCCCCAAAAGGAGGAGTTGAAGGGAAAAGAAAAAATAGTAGACTGAAAAAGACACTGCCAAACTCTGTGGGAAGAAGAGTACTAGGAAATAAAGTGGGAAGAAAATTTGTTAAATCCAGTGCTTATGTAACAGCAACAACTTCACTAAATGGTGATATAGGACAAGATAAAAATCATCAGGTATTTCATACAACTTGTAAAAATAAAAAACAGTGTGAGTAAAAAGCTGCTATTTCCCTAAAAACACAGTTTTACTGTGATTCTTATTCTGATTGTCTTATTGTTTATAGAGATATTCATATGTTGATAAATTAATGCTGCATTTTTTTAAATAGCCACATCATATTCACAGGGAAATTTCTGTTTAAATGCCTAGTTTCTAGCTTTCATGTAGGAATATATAACCCATTTCCTTTAAACTGTCACTCTTAGAAGCACACTGTGACATGGTGAATTATCACTGTAAATAAGCATTATATAATTAAAATATAAATCATCATTTAAAAATTTAAAATTGGTTTCCCTTTGAATGCTTTCCTTTCTGCTCTATTATAAATGATGGATTAATTTCCATTCCCTTCTGTTAAGTACCTCTGAGCAAACACAATGATTTCCCTTCATAAAAATTCCTAACTTCCTGCAGCCGTTTATTTCTCATTATTATTAATTATTAGTACAGTCCAAACTATTGTATTTTAGCCTTAAACTTCATTTCCAGAGGAAAAAAATATTACTGGATCTTTCCAAAATCTTCATACAGGGTTTGTTTGTTTTGGTTTTTTTTCTTGATGCATTAAAAAAGATCAATAGTAAATAGAGATTAAAGCATGCTATTAGATTCTGAAGTTGTCACCTCTTGCTAATGAAAGATCTCAAGTCAACACTGTAAAAGCTCAGTCAGGCCAACTGTAATATAGCAAAAGCTGGATTTAATCTTGAAAGACTGCATGCTTGCAAGACCTTTTGCGTTCAATTTTGCTCTTCACAAAATCATTACTTTGCAAAATGGCCCTGCAGAGTGCCACAAGTGAGCATACTTCCTTGGAAATAACAGATTTTGGATGTTGCATCCTGAAGTGCAAAGGAAAAGCTGAGAAGGTCTTGGCGTGACTACACAATCTTCTTTGCACTGTAGTCATGTAAAAGAGCTGGAGGAAGCTGAACAGTGGGTTTCTACAGTGTCCATACACATTCCTCCGGGCCTATACATATCTTCCTTGTGGTACTACTACTTCTATTATCGTGATCTGAGCAAACATTCTCATAAAGGGCTAGAGACTTGTTTATCAGAGCTACTACTCAAATGTTTGCATGTCCATAAGCAATCCACAATTAGTTTTCTGAGGTTTCTCAGACCTAAATATTTGTAATAGAGTCCTGGATAAGAGTGTTCTTGTTTTGTTTGCCTGAAGGCAAACAAAAGTTTCAGTGTTAATGGTGTAATTTTGAAATTATATTTTTATACTATTCCTTGGATTCTCATGAAGGATATATTTTGGTCTTCTGGAATTACAGAATACAGAATGTTTCTAGAAACAATTTTCCCCACAGAGAGACTGATCTTTCCAGTTACTGCCACGACATGGATTTTCTGATCAGGGAGAAATCCAGTATAATAAATAGTGACATAATACCAAGATGTCTTTGATGTTTCTCATTCAGATGGTTCCATATAACTCTGCTACTATTTTACCCAAGATGAACTTTCAAAGATGAATGTTCAAAGATACATTTTACTACTATTAATCATTTCAGTACTTGGTAAACTATTTTCTACTCTACGGAATAAATTTTTCTACCTAGATACTCAATCTCCCAAGCAATTCAAAGTGATGAATTCTGCATGCCTCTGATGAGCACTGCAACATAGAAGTTGTAATTTTTTCAATGTGTTCTAGGCAACAGTGAAGGCATGAAAAAAATGTAATACATTATTATTTCAGTTAGTTTTGTGATTTTTTTTTTTGCATAAATAATAATAAAATATTCCTATGGACTTGTAACTATAAATACGTGTGTGTGTGTGTGTATGTGTGTGTGTTTTTGATTGCAGTCAAGCTTGTTTACTATATTAGCCTTCCAAACAATTTCAGTCATGTTTGGTGAGACAGTAACTGATTGCAAAGTTACAGTACTGAAAGTCATATACTATATTTACAGAAAAATGTTTTTGATGCATTATAAAAAACCTAGAGGTGTAGAAAACAGCACATCTAAGGTGCAGAAGCCAGTTTTGTTCAGAATTTGAATTTACCAGAAAACCTTAAAGGAGGTTTGTTAGTTCCTAACTAGAGATGTAGAAAGCTTACAAGCGACTGTGAAGTTTTCCAGTAACTTCTTTGTGGATTGTACTCGTTGCACTGGAACCTGAGCATGATCACAGAATGGTTTTGGCAATTCTTCCTTTACCTCAACCTTTTCTGTTGCTCTTTTTCTCAGAGGTGATATGAAACATTTGATAAAACACAGACAAAATAGGTTATGATAAGCCACTCTCATGTAAGCAAAATATTACAACTACCTCATTACATTATATTTGGTGGTTATATGATGCGGAGTCTAGCCTCCCCTCCTTTCTCTCACAGTGGTAACTTAAGACACACAGGAAATGGCACCTGTAACACAGAAGACTGGAAGCCGGAGGCAAAGGGTAGATGAGGGCTATGAAAGGTACTGTGAAGATTGAGAACAGAGGTGGATGTAGAAATTTTACATATTGGTGCATGAGATTTTATTGAGGAATTAATGGATCATCAAATTCTAACTAAATGTAGTGGATTGAAACAAGAAGTATCAAAATTTAGTTATGAATCTATTGAGGATAGGATGGATATGAAAAAATAATAGTTATTAAAGTACTGTAGGAATATTTTTTCTTGCTTTGTTGTTTGACCTATTTTCTGTAAAATTCTTGTTTTTAAAGAAAAAAAATACTCTGACATTTTCAAATAATATGCCATTGGTACAAGATGGACACAAGCAAATTTTCTATTTTAATATAGAAAATAAGCTTATTCAGTTAGGACATATAATGATAACATTTCTATTCCCAAGGAATGTACTGTAAATTCACGTGCCACTCCAGTACCTTCACCAGTCCCTAGCACTCTGTTGATAATCATTTTGTGAAATAACAAACCTGACAGAAGGCCAGATGTAATCTGGACTTTGGTGGAGCAAGAGTGAGAGCTTTAAATGTGGTGTCACTGAGCTGAGGAGTCAGGGGTTGTGAGCCATCCTCCTAGGAGTCATGCTGAGGCAAGGTGATGTGAGCTGCCTGGCAGGGCCCATCAAGTACAGACACAGTGGGTCCTGCTGCCCGAGGCCTGTCCTGAATCACTGAGAGCCCCACTGGCCACTGCATGCTCTGGTGAGAGACACCGACCTACAGCGAGCAGTGTGGGGACTGTGAGTGGGCAGGAAAACAGGGTGAGGAAAACAGGGTGGAGTGAGTAGTACTGAGGGGATTAATTTGCCCTGCAGCCCCAAAAGCTGGTGCAATGGGTGCACTTTGCCCACTGGGGAGCTTGGCTGTGGTGTCTGCCAGACAGAAAGCTGTGTCCTCTGCATTTGCTGGAATTGACAGGACAGCCCTGATAGAGCTCCCAGGAAAACATGCAGCCACCCAGGTCTGGGGCTGCAAGGCATGCCAGAACCTTTCAGTTCATGGCAGTAGGAACAGCAGTTGCATGAGGCACAACCACGTAAATGATCTGCTCTGCCAGGTTAAAAAGGATCAGGAAACTAAGAAGGAGAATTGTACTCTGCCCTCTCTGAGGTTGGTTCTTCTCTAGTGGCTGTCTCTGTTTCAAGGAGATCCTGTATCCTCTCCCCACCAGGCAGAATACAGTCACTTAAGTGAAGGGAGCAAATGAAGGCAAGTCCATGCTTAGGTGGTAGGTGAACCACTCCCTTGTCTTGACTTCCCAGGTACAACAGGTATAAGGCTCTGCATGTGAATGGTAAGGCAATAGATAATGATGTGGGTGGCAATCCATCTACACCAGAGATGTTGTCAAAGTCAGAAAGGCTTGCCCTTCCACCTTTAGAAGGAAGATGGATTAATATGGATTCACCAAGGGGAAATCCTGTTTGACCAACCTGATAGCTTTCTATGAGGACATAACTGGCTGGCTAGATGAGAGGAGTTGTCTACATTGCCTTTAGCAAGGCTTTTGACATTGGTTCTCTTCCCTCTCTAATCTAACCTGTTGAAGTCTCATCTGGAGTATTGTGTCCAGTTCTGGACTGAACAGCTCAAGAGGGACAGAGAACTTCTGGAGATAGTTCAGAACAGGGCCACCAAGATGACCAGGGGACTAGAACATCTTTCTTATGAAGAAAGGCTCCAGGAACTGGGGCTGTTTAGATAAGAGGAGACTTTGGGGGGAATCTCACTAATCTTTACAAATATATAAATGGTTGATGTCAGGAGGTTGTGGTATCATTTTTTTCTATTGTAATTAGTGACATGACATGGGGTAATGGAAAAAAGCTGGAACACAAAAAGTTTCATTTAAACAGAAGAGAAAACTCTTTCACTGGTAGGGATGAGGGAGTCCTTGCACAGGCTACCCAGGGAGCTTGTGAAGTCTCCTTCTCTCAAACCCACTTGGATGTGTTCCTGTGTGACTTGATCTAAGTGTTCCTCCTTTAGCATGGGAGTTGGACTAGATGATCTCTAAAGGTCCCTTCTTTCCCTACCATTCTAGGATTCTGTGAAGAAAAAGTGGTTTGTAGTTGTAGGAAACTCTTCTGAGGAGGAGAGAAGGTCCAATGTGCTGGACAGAACTTCCTTTTAGGGAAGTTTTGCCTCCTGAAGGCCTGGGTTAAGAACCTAGGAAACTTCCTAGCCATGTAAAGGAACAAGGGATAATGTACATAATTACAAAGCAGAGGGTTTCTAACGTGGGTTCACACCAGATATAAGAAACATTTTCCACACAAATACATCAAAGCAGTGCTGCAGGCTGTTTAGAGAAGATGTACAGTCTCCAGCCATGAGACAAAACTGCACGGCTTGGACTGGCCTTTGAGCTTCTCCTGCTGTGAGCAGCTAGTTGTGCTACAGACCTCCTGGGGTCCCTTCCCACTTGAATTGTCCCATTATCCTTTGAAGAGTCTGCTCAGCTCTGTCATGAGCAATTTTTTAAATTTATTAATAAAAAAGAAAGAGATCAATGAAAATTACAAATCCTAACTAAAGGATTGGAACACTTTAAAAAAAATCTATAATTCTATGTCATTTATTTAGAAATATAGAATTAATGTAGTACTTTGATCATAGTATGTTTGTATTTATTTTATGGGAGGGAAAACTTTGATAATGCATTCTTCAATCCAACAGACAATTATACGATTGGAGACTGGAAACAAATGATAGGCATATTGAAATCAGATATTAGATGTTTGTAAAAGCAAAATAATATGAGGTGACTTAACTGAAAAGCTAACGAAGTGTTTTGGTTGACTGGTCATCATTGGTAATTTAAAAATTGTGTTCAGATGCCATTTCTAAATGAGATAGTCTATTTCAAATGAAGCCAAATCAGAAAAGTCGTATGACCCATGTTATGCAAGAGGGTAAATTAGATGAATACCTCCAGTCCTCTAATTTATGGAAATTAAAAATAATTCAGTCCAACCCGACAGTGATGCTAACCAACACTGCAGTTTCTTTGGCTTGGAATAATTCTGAAAAAATAGATCACTTCCTTCCTTTAAGAGACAAGGTTATTTAAGCAAATGAGGTATCCAGCTATTCTGAATTTTAATGCTAAAATACATCTGTGGCAGTAGCACCAGCACAGAATCAAGAACCTGACTATGAATATGTAGAAAACAAGAAGCAAGAATAAACAGATTTCTGTAGTTCAAGAAAGAGTGGGAGCTAAACAAAATCAAATAACTGTGGAGGACACCCAATTCCTTTCCTTCCTTAATCTAGGCTACATTTTTTTTTCTATCCTTGTAGCCATTAATGATCACAGTCAATAGTAACCTGATGGTTTCAGAACTTTAATATGTTCTCAAGGCAAAATAATTACTACCTAATTTATCTGAAAATAGCAGAGCATATTGAATTTTTCAGTAAGTTGTAGGCATTGTTTTGGCAGTGCATTTTGCTTGGAAACACAGTAATATGGTTTATGTCAACTCCAAGAAGTGTTTCGATTAGCAGTCTGAATCATTAAAATTAAACTTCACTATAAAATCTAAATCATTCAGTTTGACAATCCAAAAGCACTAGGAAAAGCTGCTTCAAAATTGCTATAGTATGTTTATAAATGTATAACTGCATTATCTGCCAGTCTCAGGATATGCCTAAATAATATGGATTTGCCTAAATAAATAGTGCAAAGCTATGATGCATTGATGTACATTCAGGTCCCATTCATGAATACACTATAATACCCTGCAAATAGGATATATATGTCAGCCCAGTACTAAAGCTTATCTGATATGTATACATATATTTGCAAACTTTATAATTCGTCAAATATAGGTCTGTGCTAAAATGGCTGTCATTCTGCAAGGATCTGGTGCCATGTTGTTTTAACTCAACCAAGTACATGCACAGACATACATGACCTCCCACATGAAAAAAAGAAGAAAAAAAGTTTTCATGAAGCTCTTGCAACTCAAAGAAAAAAAACCTGCTTGTGAGAATTTAAAGATTGAAATGATTTCTTCGAAATATAGATAAAAGTTAAAAATGTTAAACAACAGGTGAGACTCATGGGTTTCATTGGAGGCTTTCCTTTGAATGTTTATGTCTTTTTGTATCTATTTTACAGATATCACATTAATATCTTGGAGTACTAGATAGAGGTCATAAAAGAATTAGTTTTACAAATTTGAAAGAAGTAGGTGCTGGTGAAAGGGAGCTGTCTGTGTTGCTGTATTAATACCCATGTTATATAGCTTTGACTGTGAGTGTTGCCACAGGTTTCATGGCTATGCAGCCATTAGATATGAGCTTTGAGTAATTGCATAAGTGTTATACAAGCATGTTAGGGGTCACTGAGCTAATTATTTATCTTATGTCCTTCTGGAAAAGGAGAACAACATAAACAACTTTTATTCATCTAAATGAGGCTGCTACTTGTACATAAATTGATACAGCCTCCACCATTGATAGGGCTGAGTGGGGTGTAGTATCATGTGAAAATGAAAAGTTGTAACAATGAAAAGAAATTGCATGAATCTCATTATCATGAATATAACACTGTAGCAGCACTTAACAATGCTTTTATTTTCTGATGGGAAGGTGAAAATTTTATCTCATCTGATTTTAAGTCAGTCTCTTCTTCCTTATTTTTCCTTTTTTTTTTTTCCAAACTAAATTGGAAAAATGAGTTTATACCAGGCATACTGCTATGGCTGTCTTTCATCCCACAGATTAGGATTTTCCTTCTTCACGTGAAATCAGGGTAAAACTCTAGTCTAGGCACACTTATTATAACTTGTTTTATAACATAAATTAAAGAGGTCTTATGTTTTTATTTCAATATTTTAAAAAATTATCATCTACTTGAATTGCTCTGAAATTGGAGCTCCTGTGAGAGACCTAGGTGGATTTGTGTTCCAGTGTTTTGATTAAATAAGCAGCAAGATCATGATAAACAAAGTTATAAAACTCCCCCAGATTTACTTATTTGCTTATTTATTTTCCTGTGGATGACAGAAATTGTTCCTACATATCCACGCCTTGAGAGAAGGCAGAACATACAAGAAGACCTGTGCAGCTGGGAACCAGCAGCAGGCTGGAAGCAGTAGCTGATTTATCATGGCCAGAAATCAGCCTGCCGCAGATGGTCTCATGTACTGAGGCCTACTCAATTTCCACCTGATATCTACTGTCTTCAAGGGGAATCAACACTGAAAACAGCTTTCCAAAAAAAGGATAAGTAGTCTCTGTAGGTGTGAACCTAGCCTAAAGACATATGGGCAGACAAGGTAGCCAAGGAGCTTTGTAGCTTGCTGGTTCTCATGTGGTGTGGGTGACTCGAAGGGATGTGCAACAGCTGTTGAGCTTTTTCCTTCTGTATCACCCCACCAGCTAGCATCAAATTGCATCCAAATACTGACAGGAATCGTGAAAGGGAAAAGGGATGACAAGCATCTGCCCAAGACCCACGTTTTCAGTGTGGGAAAATGAAATCTAAGCACATGGTAAAATTCAGAAGACGTGTTTTAACAAGAAAAGCAAGTTGTGTGTTTACCTGTGAAGACATTTGGAAGGATTGAAAGAGGATTAAGAGGGATGCAGCAGGGGAATAGTAGCTTGGACTGCTAGAAAGGAGAAAGGATGGGGGAGGGTTGAGTTGTAGAAGAGAGAGGAGGGAGAAGCAGCTGTTGGGCAGTACAAGCAGTGGAAGAAGTTAGAGGTAGGTATTATCTACATGAATCTTACCTTTTTCCATTTTTTATTCTGGAACATGCATAATGTTTATGCCTCCTTTGCTGTACTTTGGTGTGAGCTGCAGATATGGGAGGGTAATGGCATTTTACAAGACAATATCTCTTCTAAGACTCCCAGTGTGGAGTTACTGATGAGACTTGTAGGGGCTTGAGGGGAAAGAGGACTGGGAGAGGAGGCTTTTTTTGGTCTTAATCATCTTGGTTGTATCTTCTGAGAAATATTTCTAAAACTTGTATTGAACCCTCAGTTGCTAGCTTCAGTTTACAACTTCTGGATTTCTTCTGTGAAAACTGGTACCCACAAAAAATCTTGCCCATTGCAGAGTAGATTTCACATCTTCAAGGATGGATGCCTCAGCTCCTTTCTTCCAAAATAAACTCTTGTGTTAAAGATTTTAAATGTAGCAGGAGGCTTTTTCAAAGTTCTTATGTGTAAGGCAGTGCTACAGAGCAAAAAAAAGGCTTAAGAATACTTTTCATATTACTGATTTTAATGACCCCAGCTGAAATAAAATGATCAATAAATATACACACTAATTTTGACGTTTAATATACCCTTGTGTTTGCACTCAGTTTTCAACACGCAGGGCATTAAAGGAGAAAACGTTAAAGCTGTACTTAGCATGACCTATTGTTGGTGACAACAATGAAATGAAAATCTTCAGTAGGTGTATTATATACTATGGAGGTTAATAATTAGTACTCATTCTGTACAGTTGTTGATAGTGATTTTTCTCTCTTTTTCTGCTTTTTAGACTGCTACTTTGTTAGGGTCTTTTCACCCACTCTGAACACATTTAGGCACATAATACCTGGTATTTTCAATACTCTCAGGAAGGTAGGCATACAAAATGGAGTACCATGGCATGAGTAATTTATACCCACAAGTAAATTTGGGTCCCAAAATTGCATTTGCGAACTTATAAGTTGTTTTCCTTTAAAAATAAGGTTGACTTTCATGAAATACATTTGTAATTGTGCCCCTAAGCATGCATAACTTGTTGTGCTGTTCTGGAAACTCCAAGAAAAAGAACAAATCCTTCCTGTTGACAAACTATGTGAAGTTATGTTAGAATGAAGCCCTACTGAGACCTAATCTATCCAGGCTTCTTTTGGTGTAGCGCAAAGAACCACAGCATGCTTGTAGATAAGTAGGATCCCACTGTGGCTTTCTAGGACTCTGAAAATAGACAGTTTCTTACCTTTGAATTTTATATTAGTGGAATGTACAGAAGCAAGGGTTGATTCTGGCTGACAATATGGCATATGCTATTCATGATTGCAGTCTGTCCCTTTAATCAATGCAGTTTCATTGTCTGTGAAACAGGAAAGCTTAAGTATTGCTCTTAGTTTCTTTGAGATCTTATCCTCTAATGAAATGTATTTATCCACAAACATTTTCTAATTATTAATATTTTTAAAAATCGAATTATTTTGTTGTAATGATTTCTTGTTAATGCTGTGTCAGCTCCAAGAAAATGAGTTTTTCTGGGATTCTGTATTTTGTAAATCCATTATGTGGTATCTCCAAGGAAAGCGGGAGAAGACAAAAGAAACTAAACCCTTGATAAGCTAAGAATCACATTAATATTAGATAGGGAAAAAAAAAGCATCAGTAGATGAATCTCTTCTGTTCCCATCCCTATTGATTAGTAGTAGGAAAAATAAGTCTTTGGAAAAAAAAAAAAAACAGCTTTAGGAAAATATTTGAGAGTTTTTCTGAAATATTTAAAATATTATCTATTTTAAATCACACACATATATATATATATATATAAAGACAAATAGTGGGCAACTGACCTTTTCAGAGTTCTTATCATACTGTAAAACTATTTGGTACTCACTAGTTTTATTGCTTATTTTCTCTTAAGACTTACCTAATTTTCTCAAAGTAATTTTTGTACATGAGGAAAAAAAGGGAAAAGGTCTTTGCAGTAACCTTCCACTAACTTTATCATCTGTAACCCAGAATTCTCAGATGACAGCTTTTTTGGTATGTTAGCATTTCCATGCATTACAGATTAGAAATCGTAGCACCACCTGTTAATAAAATTTGTGCATATTTGTCTTATATTTTTCCTGGTTGGAGATAATCCAAATACGCTATGACATTTCAGAGAAGAAATCCAGCAGAAATGCAAATTTCATAATAAGGAGAGAAAAAAAAAAAACAAAAACATTGTTCTCATAGATTCTTCTTTTAGTAAAAAATATTTCTTGTTCTGTGATGTTATCCATCCTCTACACTGATTGAAATAGCATTCATAATAAACTGGGAACTGCACTTCTGTGATTGATGCAAACCTGATTTGTAAAAGAAAAAAATGTACACCAAGACAATGAAATCAACCTTAAATTAGCATTGTCTACATTTCAAGGGCTTCAAACCTTTTCTTCTCTAGTGCAGATTATATGTTTCTCTTTCAAGTAAAAAGTCTAGAATTCTGCTTGTTTTTTGTCATGTGTAATGATTTGAGTTTAGGTCACTGATCTAGATACAACTCTTTGACCTAGTTTTACCTTTACTTAGAATCCTAGAATCATGTCGATTGAAAAAGTCCTTCAAGATCATCAAATCCAACCACCAACCTAACACTGCCAAGCCCACTACTAAATCATGTCCCTCAGCATCTCACCTATGTGTATTTGACACCTATGCAACTTGTACAATCTAAAATTATGTGGGTTTAAGTTAGGGTAGATCTAACCAGCTGTTCTATAATGCTATCAGAGTTGGTTTTTGATAGAATTCAGCTTTAATCATTGCAATTCCTTGAACTAGTTACCCAGGAGTGATAGACTAAGTCTTCTTTCAGTAATGATGCATTTTTCCTGGGGTAGCAGGCTGAACTATTTGAAAATAGTAGCTGCCTACCTATTTGTAAAATTGTTATGAGTCTTTACTGACTTCTCTCATGGAGCCTTTTATAGTTCCAGTTTATATAGTTTAAAGTATAGTTTAGTACTTTGAAAATGGAAGACTGTTTGCAAGCATTAGTGGAAGGGCTCTACTTCAGTCTGTAAGAAAAAAGTGTAACTGGGCAGAGAATAAACTACCCTGCCTCACACTCTGTTTGGCATTAAATTGGATAGTTTTCTCATGTATTTTGAACCATATGAAGAAATATTATGTCACTACATACATACAGAGACATCTGACTGTATGAGCATGTGACTCTATAAACACCCATGCATTAAAGAAGTATTTTTTTATGACGGCATGTGTGTTCTATCAATTAATATTCCAAGTTTAGAATTTAAAAATAAACTAACTATTTATCCACTGAAATTGTGCTGTTGGCTTTATGGAAAACTGGTAAAAGATGAGAAGCCAACTCAACTCTTGCTAATTTCCGGATGAAATCTCCACACCCCCCAGGACATGAGACTGCATAACCTGGGATAGAAAAATCAAAGAATGAACATGCATTTCTGAGATAGAGTGTTGAAAGAAGTTGCTATTCAGAGAAAACAACAACAATAAAGTCGAAATTTGCTAGTAGTGGGTAAGATTTATCAAATGGCTAACATGACAATAGGAAAAGATCAGAACTAAGGTAAAAGTGGTTCATAAGGAACAGGTAACATTCTGGTGATGAAGTGCATTACTTGACATTAAGTACATTTCAGTGATACTTACCTATCGCTCTCATCTGGGTGAGAAATCACAACAGTGCTGGCAACCTTGGTGCTGCAATGCAACGTCTTAGATTGTTTACATTTTTTCATTAAGCTGATATTTACTAGAAAATACATATGAGTATTTGTTCAATGTGGTAAGTAGCTAAGTGTTTGTGGCTATTCACATAGTGAATGGAAAATGGTAGTGGGGAAGGGTACATTTGAAGAATAAGAATCTTACAATACCTGCGTATTTCAAAAACTGGAAGTTAAGGATAACATCTAAAATACTACACCTAAACCAGACTGAGATTTTTATGAGTTGCTTCAAAATCATGGACTGGGACGAACATAAAGTTTTCTCTTCAATCTGACCAGAGCAGAGACCTACAATTCAGTGAAGCTACTGTTGCAATGATAGCATAAATATATTATAAGGACTACACTGACAATTTTCACAAGCAGTATTAAATTGGTATCTTCAGGTTGTTTATGTTGAAGCAAAATATCCTCTTTTAAGTGAGCTTTGTTTAGTGAAAAGCCAGCAACAGTATATCCTAAACCATTTCTTTCTTTCAGTTGCTAACCTAAAAAGAGAATGAAGTGTTCTAAATGCAATTTTGTGAGAACAAAATAGAGCCAGAATAAGAAACTGTAAGTTGAGTTTCATCCTAGTGTGATTTAAAATAGCTGAATTATAAACCATGACAAAGATTAGACTGATGATGGGAATGGGCACAGAATCTTAAGCATAAAGATGCTACCCAGATTGATACTGAATTACTAAAATTGTGATAGAGCATGTACTCAAGCTTTTATTCAACAAAATAATATTTGCCTGAAATCTGCAAAGGGTTTTATGATACTCACAAATGTTTCAGCTTAGAAGAATCTTGTAATTGAGTCTATTGACCTTTGCCACTGAGAGGCTATGAGTTTGTCAATTGTTGCCTGCCTGTAGACCCATGGCACTTCAATTCAGTAATACTCAAAGCTTTTGTAAAAAGTTTGCTTAAGCAGAGGCATGATCAAAGTCCTTCTAAAATATGTGTGTTTTTCATAGATCAAATTTCAGCTCTTGTTTTGGATCTGCAGAGTTCTAAGTGTGATTTAAGCCTATAAATATCCACAGGAGGTTTTTTACCATTGATTTGAGTGGTCTTCAGATAAGACTGTGTGCATCAACATGTTCCATGCAGTGTGTAAAATTCATTTTAGCTTAATGTTTACACATAATTTAAGCTGAAAAACACCCTAGTAACTGGCTTGTTGCTTATTTTTATCTTCTCTTCCTTTCACCTTCATCTGTGGTCTGTGCCTCTGTTTCCACTTTTTTTCTAGCGGTTTTCTTTCTTTTCTAGTATATAACTCTGTCTGGTTATTGTTGTTGTTGCTACTGGTTTTAACATCCTTCTTAATTCATTTGATTCCCTCATTTTTCTCTTATTTTTTTTTTCTTTTTTAGTATCATTTTTTTTCTGTATCTTCTAATAAACAATTCCTCCCTACTTCACTCTTGTGCTTGTCTAACACAGCATGCCTGTCTCTCCCTTATCTTTCTTTCTCATATGTCATGTTCCACACATTTTCCATGCATCTGCAGCCCTAGATCCCCATCATCTTCCCATAAAAGTCCTATACATCCTCTCCTAGGTAACTAGTTTCAAACTTCTTTCACTTTTCACATACATTTCAATTGTTGCATAAATTGAAAAAAAAGCCTATTCTCCTATGCTTTCAAAAAGCTCAAAGTTTGTAACTCACATCAAAATACTAGTTTAGACCCTTTCAAATTCCACCCCATCTACTCTTCCTTCTTTTTTCCTTCCTTTTTTTTTTCTACTTACCCCACTTTCCTTTACTCCAATACACTGTTTAATGGGATGTTAATCCCCAGCGTAGAAATTTGAATGATGATAAGGTGATTTGTATCAGAATATACACAATCTAATATTTAATTCCCTAGATGCATTCACAAAACATTATGTAGTACTATTTACTGTTTGCATGCTATACAAACATTAACACTTACATAATACTTATGAAATAAAAGTCAGTAGTAATCATAGAAAATTATTTACCAATTTCAAAACTGTGTTTTCTTAAGTTCATATATATGTTATTACATATAAAATTCAGGAACACCCAGTGATACTGCAAAGCTATGGATGTCAGCACTTTCAAAACAATTAGGTTTGCATATTTAAACTGATTTGATTAAGATTGGAGGCCCAGTTTCTCAAAGGTGATTAAGTACCTAACTCCCACTGAAATCACTTCACCTATATGTATATTTAAAATGGCTACAGAAATGTATTTTGATATAAAATTCATTTTATGTTTGCTCACTACTGTGGAAAGGTTAAATTCTGTTACCATGAAACTATTTAAAGGTTTGTTTTTTCTTAAAAAACCAAACCGAACCACTTAACCAAACCTGTCATTTTCATAGCAAGTTTAAGATGTTTTATTATTGCAGAGGGGTTGGACTAGATGATCTCTGAAGGTCCCTTCCAACCCTACCATTCTATGATTCTATGAACTTGAAAATGTAACTTGCATGGAATATGTATGAGATACAGATACTAATAAAGCACTAATTACAGTTACTTGGCACTTTGCAAAACTTGTAGTTATTTTCTCAAACAGCAGTCTTAGTCAGAACCGTTGGGTAATTTGGCTAGGAAATAATCAAATCAGTAACAAAACTACAAAAAATATTCTTTTAAAAACTATTCCTGACTTCCTAAATCATTATGTTAATTCGTACTTTTCTAAGTATGGTTGTTAAAAAGGGGTATTAATATTTACTATTGAGTTTCAACAGAAACAGCCTACCCTGTATTTCCTTGTTACAAGTTTCCTTTACTGTCTGGTATGGCAATCAACACCTTATATATTGAATACTTCTTATGAAAAAAGCAAGTGAAAAGTGAAGAGGAGGCTGTATGTGAACTACAGGATACAGACATAATGAAGTTTGCTTGTTTACTCTCTCTGTGTTTCAATCACAGAACCAGCAGCTAGAGAAATTGTTCTGTGTTTCATTCTGCTTTTAATTCTTCACAGAAAGGAAGAAAAAAGAAAAGCTTCCTCTTCTGCAAGAGTTAAATATTTATGTCTGCTTCTTTTTCTGTCTCTTAAGCCAATATTTATTCATACAAGGACTGTATCACTTTTCTGTGATACCAAGGTTATTTACCTGCCTTCAAAGTCTTTGGCAAGGGGTTCCCCAAAATCTTGTGGAATATTTTATCAATGAAGTGACTCCATGCTCTCCAAGATGTCTTTAAAGTAGGAGTTTCCTTTACAAAGAAGCTTGTCAACTCTTTCCATGTGCACTATATGTATCCAAGTGAAATTCTCAACAGGAATCTGTACTGGGATTTGTGCTGTTGAGATGATATATAAACAACATAGAAATTGGCTAAGGACTAAGATGAAAAAGTTGCTGATAATCCAGCATCCTTTGAGTTAGTAAATGCAGATACCAGCTCTAAAAAGTTGCAGGAATTTGTGATAGAATCTGACCTGCGGAAAAAAAAAAAGAGAAAAGGCTGATGAACTAAATCTCTCTTTTGAATAATGCACGTGGAAAAAAAAATAACGGTAGCTACACATACAAAACAATGAGCTTTGAGGTAAATGTGATAACTTGAAAACAAAATCAAGACAAGGGACATGAGGCATCATACCTATGTGACATTATACCTTTACTTTTTTATATATGTGAACCTCCAAGGTGTAGTCATTGTGAGGTGACTGATTTTAACTTGTTAATTTTTTTTTTTAGCAGAGCATTTAGAAAAGTATATAATTATCTTATATATGTAGAAAGAGTTTTATCATTTTTGTTCAGTCTGTGATGTTTCTTCTATGAGTACTTGAGGCTAATGATTTCTATGCGAAACACTAATGATCATTCAAAAAGGTTAAAATAAACCCAAAAAACAAGCCAAAACAAACTACTAAATAGAATCATTCCTGAAAGCAGACCTGTAACACTAATAATAGTTAATTTGTTTGAAAAACTGAAACAAAAAAAGAAAACCAAAAAAAGAAAAAAAATCACAGTAAAAACATACTGAAACCATGAACACAAACTTGATGTTCTGGATGATTAATGTCTTGTAACTACTTCATAGCTGTTATAAAATATTTAAAAACATTCACAATGTATAAAAAACCTGAAAGGCTGCATAATCTTTTTTGAAGTTTAATAGACTGTAGTAAAAGATCATTCGTTTCATGGTTGCTTGGGAGTTGACATCAATATAGAAAATTTGCACTAGAGCAGAGTTGGAATCTTGAGGATTCTGGATACGTTTATACCATTACTTTCAACAACAAAGAATCCACAAGGAAAATAAACTTCAGACAATCCATTTACCTGTGAATTTAAATACATTAAGAGATTCTACTGAAAAGCTTAATAGCAGAAAATGTGTTAAGCGCTTTATAATCTATTATCTTGATCATTTTTATCTTTATTCCTATGACTATTTTATGGGTCATGAAAAGATAAAAGCTTGGGTACTCATTTTTAACTCTTCAATGCAAACTCTAGCACCGTGACTATTTTTCAAAAATATGCTTTTGAGCTGTGTTAATAGTGCTTTGATGCCTTGGGAGTTAGGTTTCACTTCTTATTTAGTCCTGCCTGGTTGCAGGAGGAAGAAAGATCTGTTGCTGATAAGAGCTTTTGCTCTAAAGTACAGTGGGCACAGCACACATGTTTAGCAGCAAAACTTCTTACAGGAGTGCAAGTCCTATACACACGCTCCAGAGCACAAACTTACTTTCTTAGTTTTGCCTGTATCAATTCAGTCATAATATTCATAATTTAAGATGAAGAATAGTAAAGAAAAAACTACTTAATGAGACTTGGCAATCTATGCAACAGAAGGATGACTACTTGTAGCTGACTTGATAGTAAGTAGTAGCTGGAATGACAACATCACTAGTTAGTTCGGTTGGTTAGTTTCTTTGCAGAGAGAATTGGAAATTGCAGTTCATTAAAAAAAATTGTTTTAAGAGTGAGAGAAAAGGTGAATACAACTTGTTTCCTAGTCTAAGGGAAGTATGAAGAATTAGAAAAAAAAAAGACTCAGAAAAACCCCTCATTCCGTTTTCCAATGTCTTCTAGATAACCATTCATCTTAACTAAAAACACAATGTATTTCAAGTACATTATACCTCAGAATGGATAAGCTTAATGCAAAGCCCATTTCTCTCATTATGGTTACTTTTACATTTTTTAGAGATTTTTTTTTTGGTGAACTAAGTATCCTTTGAGAAACACATGTAAAAATATACAGTATAATTGTGATTATTGTAAATAATTATTTCCTTGAACGAAACATTTTTTACTCTCTAGAGAAATCTTTGTCTCCTTTAGGTATGTATCAAGAATGAAAGGATTATGGTGATTACTTATTGTTTTTACTGAAATCTAGATTGCTAATTAAAACATGATATAGAATAATTCTTTCATACTCCTAAACCTTGTGTCTTTGGCTACTTAAATTTCAAAGAGTACAAAATAGAGAAGTAGTTAATTTTTCTGACTGATTGTTACTTGAATAAGCTGCAAAATAACATCAGTTTGGGTTTTGGGTGGAATGAACTCAGAGGTTATGAAATACTGCATGGTTATACAAACCATGCAGGTAGATTTCCTTCATGCATACTTTTAAATCAGTTTTGCAACAAGATACATGGATGTTAAGGTGTGGTGAAATTTTTTATGTAAACCTCAGAAGATAATTCTGTAGTCTTGCCATTTTCTGGATTTTTTTTTTATTCTTGCTTTTCACATTGCATTTGCCAAACCTTAGATGTTGCTACTGTTACATTTGAATAAAAAGATTATAAAACGTAAATTAATTTTAGAGTAAAGGGGTGATATATGGATGTTAATATGTGGTGAAATCTTTTATGTAAATCTCAGAAGGCAATTCTGTAGTCTGCTATTTTCAGGATTTTTTTTATTCTTGCTTTTCACATTGCATTTGCCAATCCTATGACATTGTTATTGTTACATTTGAGTACAAAGATTACAAAAGATGTATTAATTTTAGAGTAGAAAGGTGACAGACTATTTTAAAATTCTGCAGAAAGAAAGTGGATGTTTCTAATTTCTGTTTCTTAATATAGCGTTGCAGTAATACATCTTGATCATTCAGAAAAAGTTAAGATAGCACTACTAACTGTAAGGAGGTGGGAAAAGCAAATATAAAAAACAATAATTAAAACTAAATAATCAAAAAGATATAAAAAGTTGGGGAAATCTTTCCTCTAAGTCTAACTAGCATTCTGCTAGTTTCTCCCCACACCTTCATTCCTATTTGTAATCAGTAAGCATGAAGGTGCATGGTTAATTCTTCCTGTTTTACAAAACTTAAGCATGTTTCTAAATCAGCATAACTAGCTAAATTCAACAGATATCTATGATACTTCAGACTTTTTTAATACTTAAAGTACATATGCATGAGCTTTGCTAAATATAGATTTCCTGTTTTGTATAAGATTATGCACTTATATTTGATAGGGAAGATAAAGAGAATAGTTCATACTGCTCACATGTAATTACTGAAATGCACACTAAAAAAGGCAAATTTTTTGATCAATAAGGCTCTTTATCATTATAAAGTCTCTTATAGCCACATGCTCATTAGGACAGTCATGAATTCAAGTCTTTTATGAGAGTTTCATTGGTACAAAGTATTTATTTCAGGCACTAGTATCTCCAATTATCATTCTGACGCAGTTCAGCAGAGTTGAAAATTAATGCCAATCACAAGATTTCCTTTGAACTATCAGAAAAGCAGAGCTGGAGCAGAGTATACTGATGTCTTCTGAACTTCAGAACAGTATAGGCACCCTCTTTGCATACTGTACAGCACAAGTCTTTGACTCTTAGCATGGATAATGGCAGGAAGCTTGAAAATCAATTACCTTTAAATACTGCAGAAGGAAATCCTTTTGATTTCTCATCCAAAGCTCCTGGGATATGTGGTGTTTAATTGTAATTTAAATGATATGTAAATCTTGTTAAAGATACTAAAATGAAAATATATTGCCCGATTCCCATTTTGTAGAGTTGCTGTTAACTACTTGGCTTGTAGACCTTGTTGTCTATAGCCAGTATGCTTCAGGTTCATATTTCTTATTAGATTTGGTTCTTGGGCTGTATGCAACTTGAATAGGTCAGTGGCTTATGAACTGTACTTACACTTATGGTACTCAAAGTAAGATACTATAAATATTGCCAAAATCCCTTTTAAACAAATCTCTGGGTCTTAAATACCAGCAGAAAATAACAGCCTGTTGCCCTGTGGACACAGCAGTTCTTTCTTCTGCAGTGCCACTGAGGTATATTGCTTGGGAGCTGCTGTATTGGGAGAAGGAGGTGCAGTTTTTCTAGTTGTAAATCTGAGCTGTGGAAGAAGTGTACAGAAGTACAGAAATGAGCAAATTGATGATTTATGCAGAAATAAGTTGCTCGCTGGCCACCAAGTTCCTACTGTACTTGATTTCTCCCAAATGATGAAACAGCATGTTGAGTCTGATCTTGTGTGTTCACCCAAGACTTGTTCCACAGTTTGTTCAATGACTAAAGCATTCACTTTTTTGTCTCACTTGAGTGCTATGCATCCTTAAGACAAATAAAGAGTCCATGGCTATATAGACCCCCACAAGGCAGCAAGGGAAAGCAGAAACATTGGAGCCAGAAGTTAAAGTGGAGATTTCCCCTGCCCAGGTATCAGTGCTGCTTTCTAGCAGAGGCTATGCTTGGCTCTCATCTTCCAGGTGAAAATCATCTGAAATGCTCTATCAAGTCAGAAAAACACTGATGGGTATCCATCTTAAAAAGGTGCTTCAAGAAGAATTGTGTAAAATCAGGAATCAATTTATAGTATAAACTTCCATTGGCCAAGTATAACCTTAGGGAAATCCATCTTACCTTTGTCAAAATAATTATCCTGATGCTTGCTCTGGAAAGGGCAGTAGGATTTCCTTTAAAAAAATCTTGGTTTGTGCTTTAAGTTTTCCAATTATGTGAAAAGACTTCCAATTGTTTGTTTCTCTTGTTGAATAATCTAAGCTCCATTTCTCAAACAAATCAAAGTTTGTTTTTTTGTATTCTACAATATTCACACCCTCTTAGTTAGAGTATATTTGGGCTACTACAGAAAATTTTAGTGCTGATAGTAAAGCCTGAAACAGAAGGATGAATATTTTTATATGCTTAATTCAAACATGTCATTTGTTCAGTAATTTAGAGGAAGGGTTTATGTAGGGGAAAATAAATATTATTTATCCTTCTATAAGAGTTTTTATAGCCATCATCCTTATAAAAAGCGGTTGGGCTTCAGAAATCAATTTTTATTTCCAGCATATTTAAGCTTCTAACATAACTAGAACATGAAGTTTATAGAGCTGTGTAAAATATCTGATTTTAAGACTGTGACAAGTGTTTTGTGTGATATAAATATATGTGTGGTGTTTATGTTATTCCCTGAGGAATATATTACATGAGAACTGTTGCAAGGGTGAATCAAACACTTTCTAGAAAAAGCCACTCTGTTCTATGGCAAGCTACTACAGAACTAGAGAAAATATTAGTCAATTGAGTCCACTAGCAAGATTTCAACAATTTCTGCAGAGGTTAGTTGGAATCTCAGGTTTATTATCTAACTTTTGCTCTAAAATACTACTAATTTTTTACTGTCTGAAATTACAGAACTAGAAGGGGATAGAAATAATGGAGGAGAATCTGGATTGTTACATATTTTCTTACTTGGGATGACCATTTTGAAATTGTTCTTGTTAAAATTTGCCCATACTTATCTTTAAATGTTGAGTGGGTTCACTGAAATTTGTTTCTTTATAGCTATCTGAAAACTAAGACTCCAAATCAACAGTTTTTACCGAAGTACGATGTTGTTTAAGAGATGAAGTTGAGGAGGTAGTTTTATAAGTTGAAATTGTATTTTTTTAATCACAGAATGGTAGGGGTTGGAAGGAGCCTTTAGAGATCATCCCCTGCTAAAACAGATTCACCTCAGTCAGGTCACACAGGAACACATGCAGGTAAGTTTTAAACCCTCCAGAGAAAGAGACTCCACAATCCCACTGGGCAACCTGTGTCAGTGTTCCCTCATCCTCACAATAAAGAAGTATTTATTTGTGTTCAGATAAGTTTAATTCCACTTAAAGTGGTACCTGATAGTCAGTCTCTCATTATTTTTCCCCATTGTTGATATTATTTTATTCATCTTTATCCAGAAATGACCTTTCTCTTTTAGTTCTCTGGAGACTAATATGACATATATATTTTAAAGCTATGGCTTGGACATATAAGACAATTATATCATTAGAACTTTATCTTGTTATTATATTTCCTGACTATATGAAAGCCACATTATATTTCATAAATGTGTTAAAGTGTTGCTCTGACTCTTGATCCTGATTACTTTTTCCCAAAAACTCACAACTTCTTCCAGTCATTCCTGCCTAACCTTTAGCTTTATCTTTCTTTTCCTTCTGTTAAAAAAGAATCAAGAAAAAACAGAAATAAATAAATAAAATACATATATGCTCTTTATAATAGATAATTATAATTTATTTATTTGGCTAAACGTATCTTTGTGATGCGTGTAGATGTCTCCTGTTGCTGGCACTCTTCTGTATAGTCCTGATTCCCTACTTTTTAAAATACATGTCTAGTCCTCATAAAGTCTGTCTTCCAGAGGTTATTTTGTAATGAAATATGTTTTCCTTTGTCACTCTTAAAACACAACGGATTTTTGTCCTGTATATCTGATAAGTCATAAAGTTAGTTTTGAATCACTGATATTTGAAGGTCTTCTATTCATAGTTTAAGTTGATATGTAGTATTAAATATATACATTTCTATGTAGTTTACAATTTATAAACAACAGTAAAGAAAGATAATCCAAATGATACATTAATCCAAGCGCAGTTCCACTGCTAGCTATTTTCTGTCTATTTACTATCATCCCAAATTTTAAATTAAATGAATAAATTCCTCCACTTAAAAATGTAATTACTCATTTGGTCTTATCAAGTATTCCCTTAGTGATTTAACAGATAAAGGGGAGAGAAATTTAAGAAAGGGGTGAGAAAAACTGGTTTGGATGCAAGAAGACTTACGGATTTTTTGTTGTTCTTCCCTGATGACCTGAACAATTCAATTGCCAAATTAAGTAAATAATATAACAGTTTTGGGTTTTTTATGTAATTTCTAAATGCAGCATTTTCTTCCTTTACTTAATTTATGTTTTATTTCAGTTTAAGGCTGAGGCCCTTCTAATATCAGTTAACGAAAAAGTGTTAAAGGTAATAAAAGGCAGCAAATAATTCAGCAAAGCTGTATTTCCAATGTGCATAAATATGTAAATAAGTGAAACAGTAGGCCAGATCTCTCACAAAGAAACATTGTTGCCTAGGGTGTTAGGATAAGGAAATTTGATTAAAAATTAAAGGGCCCCCTTGTTCTTCATAAATCTTATTTTCACAGAATGTTCATGTTAGTCTGAGACATATTGTTAAAGATGTTCCCTTATTTCTAAATCTCTCTCAAAAAAACCCCATTTTAGTGGAAAGGATCTGGCTCAGTTTAAAATCCCATTTTGTTTAATAAGAGTCAGGTGTGAGCTGCACCAGTCATTGACATGCAGGTGACTTTTGAATCACAATCTGGGTGCATAGGCATTTCATCTTTGAAAGTAAATCCTCAATTTTTTCTTGAGACATCATGAGGTTTCTCTGTCCTTCTAAAACCTCTAGGTTTTGCAGAGAGGTGTTCTCTGTGGGTTAACAATTTCTTTGTGGATTTTCTGTCAATCCCTATACAATTGTTAAGTTTATAATGATTTTTTTCCCAATATAGTCCTACAGTGGCAATCTTCTACAGCTTTTTTTTTTTTTCAAGAGGTAGTACAAAATTGGGGAAGCAATGATGTTTTCAACAAGAAATGCTGCATAATAATAGTAATAGTAATAAACATAATTTTCATTGTATGGAAGAGATGAAACGAGTATACAATCAAGAGCTGTTCTTCAGGTTTTATACTCTCATTTTCATTGATCTTAATTTAATTACCACCACAGTTAAGGATAACATTACTATCATGGGAGAAAAGAATGTTATGGTACAAGGATAACTAGAAATTTGAGAAAAGCAGCAAGACAAAACCAAGGCAAATTACAATAAAACTGAACATGTGGTTACAAACTGACAAAATTATTTTAATCATGCTCTACTAAGAAATCAGTAACCAAGAGGATCAACCTAGACTGATTAACTACCTACAAATAATTCCTTCATAATTCTAATTCCATGTGACACAGTAGGACCAGGTGGGACTTACATGAATATACACAATGAAGGAGATGTCTGCTACTCTTCAAAGTACTTTTAGCTTAATACAAGTTCTGGAAAAGATAGACCTTCAGATATTGTGGGCTTTTAGGAGTAAGGGTATGTTATTTGAGGTGAATTTTTAATTCATACGAGAAACAAAAAGAAACAAGCAACTACTTATCTAAAATGCTCTATGGAGGATGCTGTGAGAAATAGTATAGTAAAGATGATGCAATTTTTATTATATCACTGCACAGGGGTAGTTATTAGACAGAGGAGGCTCTCTGAGAAGCCCTCTCTCCAGCATGCAGCATCCTGCAAGAACACTACTGAGTCAAAAATGAGAGTTTGCATGCCAGCTGCTCGATAGGAGGAAAGTGAGTAATTCAGCTAGTGGTCAAGAGCATAATATTTTCACTAGGGCTTGTATTCAGCATAAATTCATCCAAGTGATTATTTATGTCTTTTCACTATCTATGCTTTAATGTTATGGAAGCATTTTTCCCTTGCTTCCTCAATTCTATGTAGAAAAAAGAGATAGGCAGGTTAAAAAGCCAGCCACTTTGATCAACTTCCTGATCATCTCTTGCTAGCTCTCCTATCAACAAAAAACAATGCCCCAAACAGCTGATTGGTTTGACTCATGTAACTGAACAAATCATGAAAAGAGAATATAATTAAATCTGCTTCTTCTAATAATCTGTAATGGAAATAAATATGATTTGCTTTTTGCTGTCAGATTTTGTTTTTTAAAATTCACTCTACAGAGGCAGAATGTAAGTGAGATTTTTCAGAAATCTCATTAGTATAACTCTTCTTTCATTGAATTCATTGGCTTTCAGTGGGAACCGATACAGGCTCTGGCGTTGTATTTGTAAATTAGTCACTTTGTATCAGTCAAAGGTAGCCTACATCTTCTAGGTGGAATCACATTTTGACACTTTACTGTCATAACATTACTGTAGAGGATGATGTCATTTCCTGGCTTATAATGAGTGTGTTTTACACTACTTGCATCATATTGTATTGTACTAGCTTATACTTGAAAAATGCAAGAATTTCAAAGAAATTACTGCCTTTTAGACAAATGTAATTCTTTTAGATCATTACATAAACTTCCATTACTCTAGAAAATATTGCTTAGACATATCTTCACTTATCGTGGCAAGTTTCTGAAGTAACTCAATATTACTGCTTTATTTACATAGTTCTCATATTATCTCTTTGATTTCAAAGATGGGCATATTAGTTCATCAGAACCATAAGTAATTTGGTAATAAATTTTTAACACATTCACATAGTGAACAGCAAGAGCAACCTGTGATATTCTTTGCAGACAGCAAGTTTCAGGTTAAGACAGGTTGATCAGACTTTTAAAAATAGTACTACTTTAAGTGCAGTTTTCTGACTTAGTTATATGGTGCAATGACACAGAATGTTGAGTGACTATATTGAAACAATTGTGATCTGCATCTGTCACTTATACCTATATTTAATCGAAGTTTATCACTTACAATTAAGAATGAATAGCTAGTCTTCTAAAATATAATCTATTAATAATTGCTTGTATTTCCCTTTACATACAGATCTGTAGTTGCATATAAATATTAGATCATCTTGGTTTTACTGTTTTACTTGTGATTGTTTTATCTGTTCAAGCAGAAAAATTCAGTCAGCAAATGTCCTTATTTGAGGGTGAAAATAAAAGTGACAGTGAAAGAAAATGACTGCAAGCAGAAATTGTAATAGAAATACTGATTTTTAATTAACTGATAATTACTATTAAAAATTCTAGATAATGTCACTCAGACTATCAGAATGCATTCCTTTGAATAAAGGAATTATGCAGTCTTTTATTTTTACTTTTGTTATACAAATTTCAAATTTCCTTTCATGTTACTGTTAATTCCACATGAAAGAATCTTGAAATTCTATTTCCTTCCTTCTTTCTTGGAGACCTAGTATGTTTTAACATAATCACTGAATTAATTCCTTCCAGTTTAAATTTGAAACTGGTTTGGACTTTGCCTTCCTCCTTTAATCCATAAGCTTCAAATTAAATGGAATAAATTTTTAGATTTTTTTCAAAAATTTTAAAATATTTGTTCTGAAATATGCTTATATACCTGATTAAATAAGAATCAGGATATTCAAAGGACTGTGCAACATCAAATAATTGACTATCTGGCAATGAGATTTGTAGTAAACTGGAAGTGACTGGGAAACCTTAGGAAATGTTTTGATATGGCCTAACATTTATTTATTTGATACAAACTTTAATTTTTTGTCTACTCAATGTTTCCTCTAACTTTCTCACTATCTCCAAGCAACTATTATTTGATAAAAGAGTTAAATAATATGAACAGTTTTGTTTATTAATTTTGGTAAAGTCATTGAAGTTAGAAATTATCTCTTAGGACAAAAAGTAAAGCCCTCCCAATACAGAATTATAACATAGAATATAGTCTCTTGTGGTTTACCCATTTCATTTTAATTGTTTTGAGGAAGATCTAGGACATTGCAGGATAATCTCAAGAGATAAAAGTGGAAATACCCTATCTCACTTATAGTACATAATTCTTCAAATTCAGACTATATTGTCATTTTCTCAATTTGATCTCATTATTTCTAGATATATCCCATTTGTATTCTTAAATAATTACTTTTGCCCCTTGGTGTTTACCTTCTCTTTGCTTTTGACAGATATATCTCCTCCCTCTGCCCCCACTTAATTGTTGGTTAGTCAAGCTGTACATATTTAATCTTTCCAAGCTTTTCTTACGTGTCATCCCTTCCAACGCATTAAGCCTTTTTCCCCCCTTTGCTCTGAGCTCCTTTTAATATGTTAAAGTACAAAAGATGGAGCTGATAGTAGTTGTCAAGTGTTTTCCAGTTCAAATTTGAAAGGATAGTCTAATCGTCATTGACTTGCAAAGAAACGACAGCTCTAGCTCTTGTTTATGCTAAGGACCAGTTTCTACTCTCTGACAATGCAAAAATATCTTAATAGAAATACTGATTTCATTGCTGTTACTACAAGAACACCAACATTCTGGTTGATGATCTAACAATTGAACTAAAAAATAGTCCAAACTTTAAAATTCACATTTTCGTGAGTCTTCTGGTATCAATACCAGTTTGTATGGAGGAGTTATTATCATGAAAGGATCAGCAAGAATAAAAATATTTCATGTTGGAACTTGAGAACTTGCCACATTTGAAAGGTAATTGTGAGACTAAATGCACAGAAGGTTATGAAAACAAAGTGTAATGGTCTGTCCCAGAAGGCAAGGTTAATCTCTGATCATAAGCTACAAAAAGGATTCTGCCACACAGCTTACAACATGAAATGTAGAATATGCTTGTATAGCCTTTGGCGGAAAAGATTTCTGCAAACAGCAGAGCTATGAGGCTGATTGTATTTGCTAACACCACAACCACTGTAGGTGTCAGCTGATCTTTTTTCTTTTTTTTTTTTTTTCCAGTTAAATGATTTTCCCTTTAAAAGTCTGAATTGAATTGAGATTTGAATCAAATCTGAATCTCCTACCATATTGGTAGGTGATATTTCAATGGAGAAATAAAGGAACAGCTCTTATCATTTCTCTGTTGCCATTGGCTTCTTTTGCAATATAAATAAATGGATGAGAATGTATCTCTAAACTGGTGATTTGCATTGACCAGCTTGAATATAAAAACATAAAGACCTAAGCTAAGAAGAAAATGGACAATAAATTTTCTTAATAAATTGAACAAAGAAAACAAGGAAAAAAAAGACCAGAAATGCATTTGGAATTCAGGTTATATAAACTGACCATGGAGATTGTGTATTTGTGGTGGTTTAGCCCTGGCTGGGCACCAGGTGCCCACCAAGTTGTGATGTTACTCCCCCTCCTAAACTGGACACGAGAGAGAGAAAGAAAATATAATGAGCATTTTGTGTGTTGAGATAAGGACAGGGAGATCGCTCAACAATTAACGTCATGGGCAAAATTGACTTAACTTGGGGAGAAAAAGGTTTGATTTATTAATAAACTATAAGAACAGGGAGATGAAAAATAAAACCGAATATTAAACCACTTCCCCCCACCCCTTCCTCTTCCCAAGACTCTTCTTCCTTCCCCCCAGTGGCACAGGGAATAGGGGTTACTGTCAGTTCATTACAGATGGACTTTGCAGCTACTTCTTCTCAGGAGGAAGTGTCCTCAACACTTCCCACCGCTATAGTGTGGGGTCCCTCCTATGAAAGACAGTTCCTCATAAACTTCTCCAACACAGGTCCTTCCCATGGGTTACAGTTCCTCATAAACTACTCCAGCTGGGGCCTCCCATGGGGGCAGCTCCTCACACCCTGCCCCAAGGTTCATCATCCATGAGGAGAACAGTCCTTCAGGTACTGACTGCTCCAGCCTGAGACCCTCACAGGATCCCAAGTCCTGACAGTAAACCTCACGAGCTCCCAGGTCCTGCCAGGAACTTATTCCAGTGTGAGCTTCCCACAGAGTCACAGCCTCTTTCAGGCATCCACCTGCTCCGGCCTGGGGTCCTCCACGGGCTGCTAGTGGATCTCTGCTCCCCAGTGTCCTCTATGGACTGCAAGGGCACAGCTGCCTCACCATGGTCTGCATCACAGGTCACAGGGGAGTCTTTCTTTCAGGGCCTAAGCACCTCCCCCAACTCCTTCTCCAGTAACCTTGGTGTCTGCAGAGATGTTCTCACATTCTCACTTCCTTGTTGCTGCTGCAGTTTAGTGACTGCACAGCAACTTCTTCCCCTTCTCAAATACGTGGTTCACAGAGATGTAACCTCTATCATTAGTTGGCCAGGCCTTAGTCAGCTGCGGGATCCATCTTAGAATTGACTGGCATTAGCACTATCAGCTACAGGGGAAGCTTCTGGCAGATCTTTGTTTAAAGAAGCCACCCCTACAGCACCCCTGCTACAAAAACCTGGCCCACGCAAACTTAATTCCACCCCCACTTTCTGTGAATCACATCTTTAAGAATTATCATAAAAATCCACAATAATTCCATTCTAACACCATTCAGTCCATGTTTTGCCCATTACCACTCCCAATTACAATCCATATCTTGAACTCCTCACAATCCTCCAGCCACGCATTTGGCTTCAAAGACTGGATCTCTACTTCCCCTATGTAGGTCACCCCTGTAGCCCCACCTGTACCAAAAATCTGGGCCAAGCAAAATCGCTACGGTGTTATAACCATTCTCCCCGGCTTATTGTCATGTTTTAATTTCTAAAGAGATTTCTCATATTTACTGGAGTGGTTTGATTTCTAAGAGGAAAGAAATAAGCCTAAAATTGAATCGATAGGTAGAATTTTAACAAACTGAAATCTCTGTATGTATATCAATATTGTTTTAAGTTAATATAAATGAAAATATTGAAAAAATATTTATATCAGCATGTTTTCATGTGTTTTTACATGAACATCTTGATGAGAGTTTCAGCCAAATGTCTGTTTTTAGACTCTGATATCCTACTATCATTACCATTTAATGTTTAGAAAAATCATTAAAACAACTTATTCACATTTAAGCCAAGACTAAACATTCAGTTTAAGTCCAACACATTTAGCTATCCTCTAAAGACATAAATAAAAATGAGAAGGAAAAAGTAGGAATACTCTATTCAAGAAGTAAATGAAACCTTTATTAAAATAAGATGGTCCTTTGGAAAAAAAAATACAACATGATTATGTCCTAGGTGTACCTTCTCAAATATATATGTTTGTGTGTTTTATATTCTGAGATAGCTTAATTCTGAATCTTCTCTAGACTGCTAGAACTGCAGTTTAATTTCCATTTGACTTTCCTTGCTCACTAACTCCTTAAGCTTTCTAATTCTGACAGATTACAAAGGTGTCATTAAATAATGCAAGTTCATGTCTTATTAGTAGACAATCCTGTTGACCTTCATTTTCCCATGTCTTATCTTGCATTGCATTTTAATGCTGGCAGACTTGTTTTTACTTTAATCTTTTAGGTCGTTACTTTTAAAGCAAGCACAGAAAACCATAAGAGCTTTGGTGCCCTGATCTCACCTTGGAACTGTGGCTTTCCAAGGCAGGCTAAAGGGTAATGATCATCATTGTTTTTATTCCTCTGTTACATATTCACATGAAATTGTTTTAATGGAAATTAATCCTTTCTTTCTGAAAAGACTGTAAAGTGTAAAAGCAAAAGGTGGTTTGTGCTCTCCTTGTCATTAATGCTGATGAGTCAAGATATTAAAATTATTTTTAAGTCTCACCATTCTTCAGTCTTATCACTTGGTCCATTCTGTGACTTTGGTAATAAAGTCCCTCTATGGAACAAATACTGTCATACATATATTAACCTGTGACATTAATACATGCTAATGTTTAGCTCAAGTTCCCTCATGTGGCTTTTCTCCTTCTGAGCATGGGGCACTTTGACCTGGCTTTAATATGTATGATTTGATTGACCTCTTACCAATAATATGTAAAGTCAAACAAATAAGGTCTGGTAACAATACTAATCACCCTCTAAATCTCTGTAAAACAAGCTAGTGTGAAAAGGGCATAGCAAATGCCAGTAATTTTATTTTCTAGGCAGAAGGGTATTAAGCAAGCTTTGGCAAAGTATATGTTGTGCTGCCCTTTTAGTTCAAGCCAATGAAAGAAGCAAAGGCATCATCTGTCAGGGGAGTTAAAAGCTGCAAGGTATCTCAAAACCTCATCCTTCATCATCAATGATGAAAACTGAAATTAACACTGCTTGATGTGAAGGAAAGTAAAAAATCATGTAAGTTCAAGATGTGGATCTTGATATAGACATTCACATAAAAATATGAAAGAAAAGTGAAACTCTTCGGCTGGGCAAATGTCAGTAGTTCTATATATATGCAAAGCTGCATCATAATTGTAAAGCACAAGGAAAAAGTAATTCCACATACTATACTGAAATCTCTCTTGTCATGGAAGAATCACTTGTATTAGAATAGTTTTAGTAGAGATACCTATTTTACTTGTTTTGGAACCTTCTTTCAGTATAAACTAGATAAAGTATTTACATTTCAGGATTGAAGAAAATTGCCTGTAGTGTTTCTTTAAAAGCAGTATATAGCCATAAGCCATTACTGACTGTTTGGTCTATATCCACAAACAGATTTTCCAATTTTATTACATATGACACCTCTATTCAAATATACTTACATATACACCTTATTTCTGTAAATATATTTTAAAACCTCATAAGAAAGCACAATATTTCACAATAATCTTTGTTTTTAAAAATACTATCTATAAAATAACTTTTCATTAAATATAAGCTTTACATGCCTAAATGCTTGTGAAAATTAGCTTTCTCTCTAACTTAGCAGTATTCCCCTAAAGAAAGGTTTTCCATGAAGTCTTCCCAATTCATTCTACCTGAAATGCAGAGCTGCTGCCAGCAGCTGTAAGTATCATCCCCTGAGTTGCTCACAACCACTTGAGGACTAAGGCTTAAAAAATAGAAAACAAAACCTGCTTACAGCCAAGTATGCATTGTTTTCTGTGAAGTAGAAAATAGTCATTTTTATTTCCTCTGATGTGTATTTGAATAGTCATATCTGTACAACATGAAAATCAGATTTTTCTCATAATAATAACTGTGTAACAAAAAAAAATCTGATTGAGAATTGCATTCTTAGGTTAGCCAGACTTTACAAGAAGCAAAGGAAAGTGTTAGAGTGAAGAACAATTTGAGGTAGTTTTAATATATGCAGCCTCTCCTTCAGACAGGATTTTTTTTTCTGTGTTATATCAAGTAATTACTGAATTAATGGATTCCATTATAAGGCAGACAAATTCATCATAAGTACATTTCTCTAAGGTCTGACCTTTTAGGAAAAGTTGGGTATTGATAGCATTGGAAAAGATGTGACAGAATAAGCTTAGAATGATATGAGATGACTTTCATTTCCTTGTTTACTAGAGACAGCAATAAGTAAATATGGGATTTATTCAATTTCTAAATCTATTTTCCATTTTAAATAAATAAAACAAATAATCCAGGTAATAACAAGTAATCTAAATAAGGATCTTTATTCTAGAGAAATTTTTATTTTTAAAGAATTCAGAGATCTTACAAACTTGAAACCATCAGAACAACTTACATTTACTATGCTTTTTATCAAGGATTGACAATATTAAATTAACTGATGATCTGAGTCCTGAATTGTGGAATACAGTGTTGTGTTTAACTCATAATAAGTAAATAAGATAAAGCATTTTTTCTTCACTGATGTAATTTTTTTTTCAGTAAGATGCACGTTACTTTCTCTCTAACATACTACTTCAACAATTGTGCTTGACATTGTTCACAAAGGAACAAATTTATATCAAGTATAAAATCTTAATTTGTGGTGTGCAAATAAACATCTACAGTCTAGATATTGAAGGTGTGGCTCCAGCCTCCCTAGACAGGAGTGTTTGCAACTAGATGCCCTGAAAGACTGGAGAAGGGCAAGTAGGATCTTCTAGCTTTTTTTTTTTGTTGTCTCTATCTGCAGTAGGCAGGTTCTAAAAATGTATTTCTGGGCATACAAGACAGATATGAGATGTGGTTTAAATAGCAGAAGAAATTATCAAGTCCTCTTAATTTTTTTGATGATTAGCTTGTATAGATAAAGTTATAGTTCCGTTTTTACCTAAGGGACTCTGGTCTACAGCTGGGTCCCCATGCAACTTTGCAGAAAGTAAGGAGTCAATAAAGAGAGAACACTTCTCTTAGCTAACCAACCATTTATAGTAATAGAAATACTAGTCAAAGGATGGGAAGTAAGGTTGTGAAGAAAGTTAGAAGTGGTTCTTTGTCATTCCTAGAGATAAGAACTTGGCAACTTGTGTCCCAGACATGGCAGAAGCATCAGAATAGTAGTTTATGTATGTTGACAATAAGGCATGTCCAAAGAGGAGAAATGGAGCAAGCAAAATCGTCAGTAGATCCCATCAGATAGATTTCACATAGTGCTCTATTGCATTTCACCTCATGATGGGAAGAAGAACCCTGAAAGGACATGTTCTTCCCAACTCTCCTGTGTTTTTTGCCTTTGTGCATGGTATAGCTTCCCTTCTGATCAGGGGATAATTTGGAAGTGTTTGTGGCTTCTGCAATAAGTCTTTTTGTGCAGAGATGATGGAAATAGTTATGTTCATGCAGCTCTTGGAATGCTTTCAGCATGAGGAAAAAAATCCCAGAAAGATTGCCCTGAGAGAAAATGAAATTTAATGGAAGTCCTTACCTATACAGAGGCTTATGTGCAAGGAGAAGAGATATTGACTCTAGTTGTACTTGGTCATGAGCGCAGAGAAAAGTGAAAGAAGGGGTACTAGAAAGAGCGACCAACTATGTGGATTTTACTATGTTGTCTTCAATATATACCATAAGCTAAAACTCAGACCACTACTCCTAAATATCAGAATAGTTATCAAGATGGTAATTGGCCTCACTTTGAGTAGCTTGATTGTTGAATGTTTCTCTTTGATTTTTTTTTGTCTTTTATTGTTGCAAGGAAAAAAAAAAATAAACAAAATAATTAAAATTTGATCCAGCCTTTATTTATTTTCCCTGAGCTGAGCATAGCTGCCTTTAACAAGTAAATAATCATTCCTACCCTGTAGCTGCTGAGAATTATTTGAGATTATTCATTTCATGTAAAATTACTGTTTGATTAACAAACTTACACACTTACATCTTATTTTTAGGACATAAGTGTGTCCTTCACTTACAAAATGTAATTACATGATTATGTTAAAATCTCCAGGAAAAACGTCAGCCCAAGAGGTAAGATTGACTGTTAAACATAGCCTCTGAGCAAAAATTAGCATGCCAGTTCCCTGGGCAATCAAAGCATGCACAAAGCACAAAGGATGGGGATTTCATACTGACAGATGTGTAACATAGAAAGTGGCCACTTTCAGCTTTATGGTTATTCATTCAAGTGTTTAATCTTCACGTGATAGCAGAGTTTGCAGAAACTAGTTGCAAGGCTGTTCATATGTGCCTGAAGCCAAGAGCGTCATAAGGCTTGTGCTCATCAAGATATGTGAAACAGTGGCCAGTTGAATATATTGCCCTGACAATGAGACAGCACTCAGAGATATGAGTTAGGTTCAATGCATTGGACTCCTCATGCCCAATGGGGCAGACCTAATCAAGGAGACTGAGGGCATGTTTGCACTACACAGTGTAGCATGACACAGAAGCTTTGCAGCGGTTAGCTCCAGCCCTGAGCCATACTTATCCAGCTGTACTGCTTCTGATCTGGGGACTAGATTAACCACAGCTAGATCGATGAGGTGCTGTGAGATGGAAGAGCTCCCCAGAAAACCTGGGCTTCAGAGTAAATGACAGTCTGTTGAGCAGAGCCTCTTCTCTTGAGGTGTGACACTTCTGGAGCCAAATCTGTTCCCTGCCCACCTTTGCAAATCAGGTGTTGGAAGGAATTTTAAAAAGAAGTAAACATATTTCCAAGATAACTACCCTGGTGATTCATGCTGTCATCGCATTTGTCAAGTGGTCCATTGTGAGAATCTGGAAATGATGAAAGGACAGGTTTTGACAGCAATGTGCACCTACCAGGTTGGTCAACTGAAGCCAGTGTTAGTACAAGGAGCAGGACTTGTTATATCAAATGTGCCTCTACACTCAAATTAAATGTGCCTGTATACTTTTTTTGCTAATATCTGGCAAGTCTGGTTTTTTTTAATAAACCTTTTAGACTCAGCAGCTCAGGTCAGTTCAGGATTCGGAATTAATTTTCATCTTTCCTTGATGTAGTCATGCACTTAGAAATGGATCGTCCATTCTCAGCTGATATAGTCCCACTCTGATATGGTCCCAGGGCCAGGATGGTTGGAATAGTTCCTTTAGTTTACATTTCTTATGTTGCTTCATGCATTGTGACTGTTGTGAGATAAACACCAGGATAGACTTGTGAGCAGCAAAAGGTGGCCATAGCTCCACCTCTCAATACAGACACAGTGTGCTCTGTGGTTGTCCTTGTGCTGCACAGCCTCAGTATCTGCACAGGCAGCCTCCAACTCTTAGCAAAGAAATCAAGGAAAAGGCAAACATCAAAATGAAATCCTACCACTTGCACAAAAGGCTATTAGCATATAAAAGTAATTTTGTCTTAAGTCACTAATTTCATTCTCTCAAAAGTCTAAAATTTACCAAGTGAATATGCAGGGATGGAAAGATATAGTTTAGTAAATCTGCATGGTCCTTCACATCAAAGTAAAATATCATTTACATAAATATGAGATGAAATAGGTCAGTCACATGCAAAATAACTTCTTTAGTATAGAATGGTATCTATACAATATGTCTTGTACAGTATGTAAATTAGTTGCTGTTCCCGTAGTTGGTATTTTATTCATGTCATGTTATCTCTGGCCATTCAAGAGTAATATTCTTAAGCATCAATTAAATGGAAGGAAGCATGTGATTAATCTAAAACTTTTAAAGTATGCATTTTGAGTTGGCCTCTGGTAGCTGTATACTTAAAAAATACTGTGGAATAAAACATGCATCTCAGAGATATGTAATACTTTCACAAATTCTAACAGAATGCCTTCAGATGAGGAGACAAGCAGCACAAATCACAGCAATGAGATATGTTTGTAAACACGTAAAGCAATGCAGGTAATAAATATATAGCCTATTTATACATATAATTTATTGTCAGGTGGCTACATATCAGTGCAAATATTTCTTAAAGTAACTAAAATATTTTAACCTTTATTTATGTTTTGGTATATGTGCATGTAGATATCTCTGTGCAAAATGTTAGACTTGATTCTTTATCACACATTGGTCTACTCATATTTATTTTGCTGCTGTAATTTCCAGTTTACTTAAAAATTACTGAGAGGGAATGATTCAGGTCCTTCATATCTCGGAATTGCAGTACATCTCAAAGACACTTCACATTTCAGAAATACCAGAGAAATAGATGTAGTAACATGAAATAAATAGTTAAGTAGTACTATATGTACTACCATTGTTTGGAACATTTTCAGCTGTTTCATAAAATTCCTATAAATTTTCTCATTAACAGGTTTTCATTTGTAGTCTTCATATTAAATTTAGACATAATTAGAACTATTGCAATCAAGTAGCTTGGGTTTATTTTGTTATATTAAATCTATTCACATTTTCAAATTCCAGAAAACCTGTTCCTGCAAATTGTCCAGATACATCAGGGACAGGGGCTACCTTTCCTAGTGATTATGGTGCATTAATGCAAAGGATGGAAAAGGTAAGAATATCTGGACAAAAGAAATTAACATATAACCCTGACAAGGGCACATATAGTGATAGAATTTTAAGAAAAACAACTTTCAGGAGAAATATAGGGGGTAAAAAAGATTTTCTGTTTATACAGAAAATTGTGTTTGGATCTTAGTGTATTTAAAATCTAACTGCTTATTGCAGGAAATTACATAATAGAAACTCACCTGCTTGATAGACGAGCTGTCTTGTGCATGCCAACAAACTGGGAGTCCAGCCAAGATGACAGATCAGAAAAATGAGGTACCAGATTTACAGCACCCATGAGGCATCATGACACAATACCAGAGTGGCAAAAAATTCCAAGTTTGGTCTGTATAATTGATTTAATGGAATGTCTTGGTTTATTTCCCAGTTAGTGGAAATCATACATTTTTATCCACTGACAGATTTTTTTTTTAATGGAAATGCAAGCTGGAATACTTTGAGCAAGTCCCATATCTGTTTCTTTAAAATCCAATAGTATTCTAACAAAATTATTTTTAATCCCTTCATGTGCCAATCTTATTTCAAATTCTTAACAAAAAAAAAAAACAACAGCACCACAGAAAGGTAATAGAATCAATCACATTTTAAGAAAATTCCTGTTGTGGTCCAACCCAAAACTTCAGGTGGTACTTGGATAAATTCTTGTAAAAACCTCTCTATGAAATCATCAAAGGGACAAATTCCTATTCTCTATCTGCAACCTTCTCAACAACACCAATAGAGATGATAGATTTAGGGATTTCTTTAGCTCAGTGAGAACTCTAATTAATAATGACTGTAAATATGACAATTGCAATATGAACAAATATAGTACAAGTATGTTTAATAGTTTAATTGTCCTTCTGTTTTGGTAATCATTTTTCTTTCCCTAAATTTAAAGCTTTGCACAGTTAATGAATGGCTTTTGTCTAACTTCTGTAATTTTTCCATTCTACGTATTGTTAATTAATTTCAATGAACACTGGCTGAGAGACTATTATTATCTCATCTCTAAAAAAAAAAAAGTTCTACCCTAGGAAAAGGTGGCATGCATGGAAACTAAATATTGCAATCTCACTAGTTTTTATTTGTGTGAAATGCTAAATGATATGGAATCATGTGAATCTGGAAAAAGTCTTGAGAACATTCATTATTTTCATGGTTAACAAAGGCACTTCTTACATCACATATTTTAATGAAAAATCTTATATTTTACATTTTTACAGATGATATAATATCAGAAAGTTTCTAAAAATATTTACTAGGCATTAAAGTACAGTAAAAGTATTGAGAATTAATTTGACTGTTTTGCTTGTTTTCCTATATATATGTTTTCATATATATGTCTATAAGCAGATATGGTTTTTTATATATACACATACTTAGTAAAACAGGCAGAGTAAGTATCTGTATACATATATAAACACACACTTTGCATGCAGGTTTTTTGTATATATTTTCAGGGTGAAGCTTATTGATTCTTCACAGTTCTCTACAAATATCCCTCCTTCTCTTCACTGTTAAGTGAAGTTACTTGTCTGCTGGACTTGGGTAGCCAGTCTCTGAACTCATTCTTGTGCTGAAAGAAATGGCAGAAAACTCAATTCTTTGCAGCTGACTACTCTTGCAAGCAATTAATATCATGTACTGTTTACATACTAACACACAGAAACAAGTATGCAGCAGAAATGATGAATTTCACCTATAATTAAGGTTAAAGGCAGTATGAACCCAAACCAAACCAAAAAGCTTGTGAACAACTGCTAGGTTTTCACTACTTGTATAAAACAGTAAGGAAAAAAAAAACAACTCTTCTTCCCCCTTTTATTTCCATATAGTTGATATATTGCTTTATTTTAACAGAACTATGAGAATTATAGTGAATTATAGAAGTATGAGAAATAAAGGTGCAGCCTGTAGTATTTAAAATGTGAGATGTTACACTCCAAATAGGTGTGTATTATTAGTGTTCCCCCCACACCCAACTCCCCCAACGATGCTATCTGGAGAAGAATGAAGGAACCTATACAATAAATCTTAACAGTACTAAGTGGAAGTCAGATGAACTCTTGGCTGTAAAACCTAAAGAGATTTTCCTGCCTATTTTTGCCTTCTCTGTGCAGAAGCATTTAAATAAATGTTTATTATAGAAGCAATGTTCTGGTCATGTTCCTTTCCTTAGTTGCTCTTTAGTCTGCAAAACCTTCAAGATTCAGACTGGAAATCATCTGTTTGTTCTCTGGGGCTGAATTTTCACGAAAAGTTTGGGCAAAACCAGTTGTGTCATTTGTCAGTAAGGGGAGAATGAATGCACACACACAATGATTTTTATTGCAAAATTATTACATCTGACTCTTTTTTTTTTTTTTTTTGGTCTAAACTGTTTGAACTGAAACAAAACATTTTAGAAGTGATTTTTTTATTTTGCCAGCTGCTAATATGCAGACACTGAATTGTATTCTTGAGTATCACTGCACTGATTTCTGCACTTCACAGTCATTTCATAGTGCAAACTCATATAAATTTAACTATGAGGAAAATAACTGGGAGGACATGGTCTTGTAAAAAAACAAGGAAGAAAAATGTAGGATACTTAGATTTAGTTTCAAACTAGGCTGTGTATGTCTTGAATGGTCAAGCCGCTTAGGGACAGATCTTTCAAAAGCATCTGAAGGCTTTCCAAGTGTAACTCACTTGCTTTTTGGAAAATAAAAGTAAAAATTTTTCTTCTCTCATCATACTTCCAAGGTATTTTTGGCACCTCCCAAGGAAGAAGTGCATGTAATAGACTTTAAATTATTTTGTAAAATCAGATATGATAATGCTTTCTTTCTCTCCTCTATCTTGTTCTTTTGTGAAAGAAGCAGTCTTTTATTGTATTTGCTTAGTACAACGAAGCTGGGAGCTGAATAGTGATCTGCTGAATAGTAATGATGACACTGTGGAAAAATTTACCCTTCCTATGCTATGCTATCCATTTAACAGTCTGAAGCAACTGGGTCACAAATGCTAAGTTGCTCAAGGGCATCCAATGTCAAAGGGGGGGAATGGATGGCTAAATATCTCCATAGACCACTGAAACACAGTGGTAAATAAATCTAAGGGACTGCCATGCATTATGGTGTTGATTTAAGTCATGAGCTTAAAGCTATGATTAGGAAAACATTTGAAAACATGTTTAAGTCCCATCACAGGCAGAAATGCATTTAAGTTCAATTCTTCACTAGGACTTCATCTCACATTTAAAATTAAATATGAATTAAAGACTGCCTTTTCTAAAAAAAATGCTTAAACTCCAAAAGTAAAACCTTCAGTAACTTGTGGGTATCTGAAAGCAGTTTTGTATATATGAAATGTTATGCCATTTTAACTTCAGTAGTCATTGCCAGATCCACTTCCGCATGTATACCCATGTCCAAAATACTTAAAAGTGCACACTGCTGAGAAAATAGTTATAGATGCAAATAAAACTCAAATGAGATTGTCTGAAGTTACTTGCATTCTGTATGATGCAGAGTATCAGGATAGTAAGTTACATTCCTAGGATTAAAAAATAAAATAGATTATTAACTATTGATTTCATTTTTATTTGTAATGAATGTAAAATGAATTCCAATTAGTCTTGATGTTGCCCAGTTGTGTTAATGGAAATTATTACATTAGGTCCACAGATACCAGACCTTAGTATATTATATCCTTGCCTTTAGAAACCTGTTTCTGTTTTTACATATGCATTATTGGAAACTCTATTCAAGGATTTGCAAAGATGTTTTCAAGCATACAGGTGGGCAAGAGTTTCTAAGTGTTAACGGCGCATCATCTGGCTTTGACTTATTTCAGTGGTTGAAATAAGGGCTGCCACATTTGGATCTGTTTTCAGTGAATTGATATTCAGACAATAGTTGGGGGGAATATAATACTTTTAGATGCTGAGAGATTATTATGAAAATTTAGTGAGATATAAAAAAATCCTAAATTTATCTTGCAAAGTATATTCCACACAGTTAATAATGTTATGAAGATTAAAATAACTATAGAAATAGATGTATGCAAAAAATATAATTTTCTCATCCAATTAAAGCTACTAGGTGTGATGTTTTTCATATTTTTTTTTCTATTTTACTTAAGGACCTGATGTAAAGAGCTTTTTGTTTGAGAAAATGGTGAGTTAGTATGCCAAATTCTCTTGTTTAAGGTATGTGATATGCTACCTGTCCTGCTGGCTCAAGCAAATGGACACAGGGGAAAAAAGTTACCATCGGTAGAAATTATTACTGCCACAGGTACCTTAAAAAGGCACTCTAGGAAGCACTGATAGTCCTGCATGTCTTCAGGCATCCAATGAATATGCAAGGATGCTCAAAGGCATATTTTATTCTGCAAGAGGTGAGTTTGGAGAGGGGGAACAGGAACCCTGCTCTTAGTCCTGGCAATGTGAAATGTGGATGTTTCATAGGGATGTATGAAGACTGTCATGTTAGAAGAGCGCAGGGTTGTTTGAACTATCTTTTTATAGCAGCTTTTGCAGGCATATATTGTACCAGTATCCAGACTTACTTCTTTAGTCAGATGGTCTTTTAATAAATTGCATCTGGTTCAAGAGGATCACTGTAAGACCTATTTAGGCACAGGTTAGAGAAATCAGGTTTTTGGCAGCCCTATGACGGAGGCAGGAGCCCTGCGAGTGAATTTAATTGAGAGGATTTGGATGGCTGTAATGTCTGTCCCAAGTCAGTTCACTGGGAAAATTATAAACTTTGTGGAGTGATTTTCTTGGGCCAGTTACTTGTTTCTCCCAACCTCAGTGAATTCCCTGCGTGTCTCTGATTATTGCCTCTCCCTGAAAAACATGCTTACCTACAGATGTGTTTTCAAGCTCTCTTCACTCTTCCAAATGATTAATATCCAGCCCAGGCTCACCTCCTGAACAGAGTAATAGGAGACTATAAAAGCAGTTTCTGAGATGTACAAGGATCCTTCTTGCTGTCATTTATCTCTGTGAACACTCTGAATTATAATAATGAAGCAAATAAGATTAAAGCAGATGTTTTAAAGTACATGTTTGTTTTGCTATAGTGTTTCTACATATGTTCAAACTATACAACCTTTAGAGTAGTCCCAAATGAAGTGTACAAAGCAGAATTAGTATAAAATGAGAACTTTTCAAAGATTATTTCCATCATTAGACATAACCAGCCTATTATTTTTTTCCTGCAAATTCCTCCTGAGTAGCCCAAAACTAGAAATGGATTCTTTAAAATACATAATTAGAGACTGCTTTCAATTTTTTTTTTTAAGAATTTTTGCACCTTAAATTTATTCTTTATAGTAATGGGGTGTTTCCTCATTGTGCCATTTTAAATTATGATACAGAACCAGCTGAGTCCTTGGAACAGAGTGTAAATTTAGTATTGAAGTTTCTTGGGAATGTAGAACTTAATGAATAGGAAATTTATAAACGATTGTACTCTAGTGAAGCAATATGCTTGTAAGCTCTTCATTCTGAATACCATCCCTTGTGCACAGCCTCAAAAAATCCTTTGGGGGTGATGAGTAATGCACCAGAGCGAACAGAAACTGGATTTGAAGAGAAGTCAGTATGTTTCTGATCACTTTGGAAAGAGACAATGTCATTATACTAAGTGAACACCAAAGTAATCTATGGAGTTGAAGCTGCAATATAAAGCTGAGGGGTTTATTTTTAATCCTTTGTCCACATGCTTTAGACCCTTTAGGAAGATCGTGACAGTTTTACAGAATGTTGTATTTAAAATAAATATATTAATAGAAGATATTTAAAATCAATCTGGCTTTAGGTAATGTTTTTAATGTTCAGTTCTGTTTCACACATCTGTCTGGAGCCATGGGAAAATTGCAAATTAAAAAGATCCACACGATATGCATACCCCAGTGTCTGGGAGAGACTAGTCATTTGGGTAGGCCTTTTTTTCACGTGCTCTGACCCAAATAGCTTATTTTCCCCCTTTGATTTAGAACACAGGAGAAGTTATTTGCTATTTGCAGATCAGGTTATTTGGGTCAAAGCACTAGAGTAGGTCTAAAATATCTGAATGGCACTGTTTTTTTCTTTTTTTTTCATCATCTCTGTTCTACTTCACTGCTGCTCCACATTACAGTGTCAGCAACCAGCGCCAGCTCCCTGTTCCCAGTACAGCAAAACTCCATCTGGACTGGAGTGCAGGTGGGATAAATATGCCCTGCAGGGATGTGTGGTGGGAACTTCTCTTTTAAAATAGTATTAAACATTAGTTGGCGAACAATACAAGCTGCACACAATGCATCGTCTTTGATAAGCCACTTGATACAGCATTTCTTAAGTGAAAACATAATTCAAAAATTATCTTGGATGAGAACTCTGCCATTAGGCAATGACAAGTAAAGGATAATGAGCAAAAAGTACTGTAGCTAGCAGAGAGCTGCAGGAATCATTGCTTAGTCCAGTCGTCCTTAACATCTGTGGAAGAGCAGGAGCAGCATATTACTATTTTAAAGTGGATAGTTAGCTGTAAAATGTTTAAAATACTCACACAGATAAAGAGAGAGGAAGGAAGTGGATCTGGGAAGAGAAAAGATAAAAACTGCTGCTCATAAAATTATCTGAAACAAGGATAATGTGGGGAAAAGTGATAATGATATAGACTTCAGAAAAACAAAAGAGAACAGATTATTAGATGGGCCTCTATGTCAGTGTAAGAGATGAAAATTATTTTGAGTTTATATATGCAGAATTAATGAACCGGGAAAGAAAGAAATTATAATGAAAAACGATACAATATGCATACACCCTCCAAGTTTACTTTGCCTGTTCAATCTGGTAACTTTTCTTGTAATTCAACAGAGGGCCACAGAGAGGACATTTAACAGAAGATCTCTGCTTTGAAGCTAGTCTTCAAAGTAGCTCTGTAAACCTTGTCTGACAAAACATTGTGGTTTATGGTCTAGCAAGGATTGTCTTGTAGTTTTCTCTCTATAAATGCTTTGCTTTCCTTTAAGTTCTTCATTATTGTCCCACAAATAGCATCAGAATGGGAGTTTTAGATTTATCTATGATTTCAATATACGAAGAATAGGCGTGGAATGCTGTATTTATTGTAGGTTTTGGGTTTCTGGATTTAAGCTGAAGTCAACTCGTCTATCCACGTTTTAATGAGATTACATGTAATCACACACCAATTGTACATGTTTTTTTACAGATCTCCATAGCAGTTGTATCCTGTAGGCTATACAGACTGTTTTAGCTTTGCTTTTGAAGAGATGAAAGGAAGGGGGGAAAACATCTTTGTATTAGGATGTTACACTTTCATCAAAGTAAATGGAAGCCTTTTATTATCTGCTCTTATGTACTCCAATTCATCACAAGTCCAGTTTGTTCCAATGGCACATTCGAATGTCCATCTCCTTAATTCACTGTGTGAGGTAGTAGCAGCGAAGTGATCATTCAACTAGCCTTTGCCCAACAGAGCTCACAATGCTCTTTTGGTGTTCCATTACCTTTTTTTCTTAGATCTTCTAATATCTGAAACAGAACCAAGGTTTCTTGTTAGCTTGCCTGTGGAATGCCATGTTTCCTAAGGAAAATGCTGCTTCCATTTGCACTGTTTGGGCATCAGGCATGGAACAACACTTGTGAAGGAGCAACACCTAAAGTTAAAACCCTCAGAGAACATCTGCAAAGGCTTTTTAGGTGCACTTAAGCTATGGAAGGCAGTTGTTGAACAGTGTGCAGACTTCTTAACAGTCAAAATGTCATGGATTTAGAGAAAAGATAAGTTTTTGTTGAGAAGCTAAGGAAATGTTTTTCTTACATAAAAGCCTAACAGGGATATTTGACACTGACTTCTCAGGAGATTTAGATGTTCAAAAATGTTTGCACTATCAAGTTTTATTATCAAGTAGTCAAACTACATGCATTTCAGATATGATTTTGCTATCTAATATTGTTAATTTTGCTCAGGTGTGAATATTTAGGGTTCTAAGATCAAAAACATATATTGCTAAAAAGAATGAAAAAAAAAATCAGCTCTCTTGCTCTCAGTAAAGTTTAACATTGTTGAAGAAAAAGCCTCACAACTTTAAATGGTTTTCTCACAGATCCTTGCGTTGCTGCATTGAACATCCGACATGAATCCTTACTATATATGTGAAGAGTTTGTTGTGTGATGCAGTGAATGATTAAATTACCTCCAATGGTATTTTTTTACAGACAGCTGTTTCATATGCATTTCCATTAGAAAGAACAAAGTGTTCAGGATTAAGATGAGAGTGCTCTTTAGTGGCCTCAATAGCTGGCTCATTCAACTCTTCAAACTGTCAATATGCCAGATATTTCTATGTAGTGTTCCCATTAAACATTTTAATCAAGAAAAACTACTGTAATAGCACCAAATTGGGCATATAATTAAAACAGCAAAATTTCATATTTTCTCTTTCATGTAACTGTACTAATTCTCTAATAAATTTCATAAAGTTGACTCATAATTCTGCTCTGGCATTCTGACAAAAGAACAGAATCCTTTGCAAGTGTTTGCTTAATTTCCATTTTTTTCAAACCTAATTTCAATTTTTATTGCTTCATTTTTAATATACTGATTAAAGTAATATTAAGTCTTGCAAAGCTTTGCCAAAGAAAATGAAAGAATTAAATTATACATATTTAATTAGCTACAGTTCTTATTTAGAAACAACTTATTCTTTCTCTTTTAAGGTTGATTTTTTAATCGAGTAAACTACCAATCACTCATAACTCCTCAGTCAACCCTGTGGAAAATACAGTGGGATATGGGGTGAAAAAACACTTTCATATTTAAAACCTGTTCATTTCCATATGTTGATATATAACATTTAAAGAAAATTCAGTAAGCTATTTTAGCAAATAGATGAGCCCTCTGTCCTCATCAAATTTCCTCAGGAACTATGTTTTGATCTCATACCACTCTAGCATTGCTACTTTCAAGTAACAGGTTTATTCAGAAATGAAGAATAAAACACAGCAAAGTATGAACAAAGTTTATTAATAAATAAATAGTAGAGGTTAATTCCTGAAATTCCTGAGCATTCATTTCAGATATAAAATATATTTCGAGGTACAATTTCTATTAAAATAGGTAGATATTAGTGTTGTTTGTTTGAGAGGGGTATGTTTTTATGTTTTGTAGCTTTAAGTAGCCTTCAAAATGCTTAAGTAGAAAAATAGTTTTCTTCCTTATTTAAAAGTGGTTTTATTTTCATGTCAAATATATTTGTTAGGTTGGGATTAGATGCAGCACCTTTACAAAGAAGTATTAAATGATCAAGCCATATTAAATAACGTCCTGTGTCACATTACAGAATTAACAGTGAATAAATTAGTTAAACCTAAGTGTGCCAATTTTTTTTTCCTTTTCAGTTGAAAACTTAATTTCTATCAGAAAGAAAAATATTCAGAACTTACAATTCAGCATCATACAGAACTAAGGGCACAAATTTAATATACTCCTTGTTTATAGAAACTAAGTAATATTGAAGATGGCTGTCTCTAATAGTTGAAACTGTAGGATTCCTTCTACATTAGCTTTGACTTAACTCTAGAGAACTTAAACTGCTCTCTTTTCCTCAGATCTGGGAAACTTATTCTAGTGGAGCACTTGAGGAAAAGTCAATATGTTCCCACCTACAAGAAACTTTTATAAAAGGAAAAAAAAAAATCATAGGTAAAAGCCTTCTAAAACCACTTGGCAAAACTGAATAATTTACCAAAGCTGAGAATGAGAATACTTTGAAACCACTTCTTGTGTTAAAATTGTAGACCATCTGATGAAGTAATTAGTAATTCCCTTCTTCTGAATAAGCTCTTACAGTTTCTTGTCCAAGCCTCCAAAAAATGCTGTTGTCAGGTAGTCTGTAACTGTGGTGGTTTAGGCCAATATCCACCCAGTCATAATATTACTCTCCCTCCTAAGCTGGACAGGAGAGAGAGAGAGGAATATAACAAACTGCTTGTGAGTTGAGATAAGCACGGACAGATCAAACTCGGCAATTAGTGTCACGGGCAAAACAAACTCAACTTAGGGAGAAAAAGGTTTGATTTATTAAAGAAACAATAAAAGCAGGGAGACGAGAAATAAAACCATCTTAAAACACCTCCCCCCACCCTCCACTTCCCCAGACTCCCTTTCCTTCCCCACCAGCGGCACAGGGGTTGGGGGATGGGGGTTGCAGTTAGTTCATTACAGATGGACTTTGTCGCTGCTGCTTCTCAGGGGGAGGCCTCCTCACACTTCCCACTGCTACACTGTGGGGTCCCTCCCCACAGGAGACAGTCCCTCATGAACTTCTCCAGTGTGGGTCCTTCCCATGGGCCACAGCTCCTCATGAACTGCTCCGGCATGAGCCTTCCCATGGGGCAGCTCCTCACATGCTGCCCAGTGTGGGTCATCCACCGGGAGAGACAGTCCTTCAGGGACAGGCTGCTCCAGCCTGGGTCCCCTCACGGGATCACAAGTCCTGATAGCAAACCTGCTCCGGCGTGGGCACCTCCCCCACAGACTCCCAGGTCTTGCCAGGAACTTGCTTGAGGATGAACTTCTTACGGAGTCACGGCCTCCCTCAGGCATCCACCCGCTCCGGCGTGAGCACCTCCCCCACGGGCTGCGAGTGGATCTCTGCTTCCCGGTGGTCCTCCATGGACTGCAGGCGGACAACCTGCTTCACCATGGTCCTCACCACATATTGCAGGGGAGCCTTCTTCTCGATGCCTAGGCAACCTCCTCCCCCTCCTTCTTCACTGACCTTGGTGTCTGCGGAGATGTTTTCACATTCTCTCTCCCTGTTGCTGCTGCAGTTCTGCAACTGCGCAACAACTTTTTCTGCTCAAATATGTTATTCACAGAGGTCTTACCTCTACCACTAATTGGCCAGGCCTGGGTCAGGTGCAGGGTCCAACTTAAAACTTACTGGCCCAAACCCTGCCAGCTACAGGGGAGGCTTCTGGCAACTCATTTTGTTTAAAGAAGACATTCTTTTAGCCCCCCTGCTACTGAAAAACTTGGCCCCGGTCAAAACCACTACAGTAACTTAAGCTTCAGCCACCTAACTACTACATGATGTATTTTCTATCATACAGATAAATCCCCCTAATCATGAGTAAAAGTAGTTAAAGGGAGCTCAGAAGAACCCAGCCACTAGAAAGATCAACCTCTTATCCTGGAATTTTTGTGTGATTTTTGTCTTGCCACAGGCTCTTTTATGGTTTTCAGCATTTTAGCTAAAAACTAACCCCTAAGTGAAGAGTTCACTTTTCGTTCCCTTTTTTCTTTCCCCTTTTTTTTTCTCTTCTTCTTCTTTTGTGATGACTTCTTCATTTCAATGTGAGACCGCAGACACAACAACACATGTTAATCACTTTAGATGTCATGTTCAACTAATCCAACATGAATAGTAGTGTCATATTCATCCTAATGTCAGACTCTAATAACATTGCAAATGTAACCTCAAAACTGGTCTGTAATGCACAAGGAGGTTTGTCATGGCCAATGCTGTCAGGTTCTCAGTGCCAAAAAACACCAGTAAAAACGCATTTCTTTGTTAGGATCCCATACACCGAGAGACTTCTTATGACTTCATTATGGTGTTAAAAGAAATATTCCAATCTTTTAAGATTTGAACACAGACTTCTAATTGCAAGAATGAAAGTTCTGTACTATACAATGCACAGCTTCACTGGTCATCCACGATTTGTTGAGTTCTTGGTTTAAAAACAGTGACCACAGGAGCAAGGAAGAACAGTCTGGGTACAAATGGCTACAGTGCTAAAAAATTCTGTGGTTTTCCCAGTCAATTAAATTTTGAAGTATCACTGAGACCATATTCTGTTTTCCGTATTCTGCTGCTGGAAATGTTTCTCATGCTGAATGCCATATAAAGTATATATTGCCTTATAATACAATTTAGTTTTATTTAGTACACATTTAATAAAAATGTCTCAACCTACTAATTAGAACAAGTAACCCAGAGGTCCAGATAACCCAGGACAGATATGATATCCTTAAGAAAGAAATATTGCTGCCTATATTAATTATTAATCATTATTATAGTTAACCAATTAACAAATCATTTTATCCTTTCAGTCTTATAAGGATAGAATATTTTCATGATAATTAGTATCACTGAGTTATTAATGTTATAGAATAAAAGAGTTAACTTATGTTACTTAGCATTAAGAGAACAATAGCCCTTAAGGTCTGGAACCTCCCACCTCATATATTTAAATAGTAAAATAATTTCTTTTCAAAATTATATAACCATCTTTATACTGCAAGCCCATTTTTCCAGGTAGGTGAGCAAATATGCTGCATTTAGGCAGGGGCACCTTGGTTTTCAGAGTAAGGACTATTGCTTTTCCTGCCTGTGTGTCTCAGTCTGCTATTCAAAGACAGGGTATGTTGAGTAGACTGGCTTTGATACAAAGCCAGCAGTGACAATGCACTGTGGTTATTCCATCTGCTTGCCCGGAGTGCCACTGTCAATTCTTAGTTTTGTGTGAAGAGATTCAGCAAAATATTTCATGGCTATCTCTTAAATACCTACTATACTGGCTAGGGAAGTAGGATGTGTCCTATTTTGTTCACTTCATTTAGAGTAGTTCACTCTCTTGAGAACAAACATTTTAGTTCTTCTTTCTCTGATTACTATGTCAAGGTTTTCAGAGGAGCAAGAACTGGATTTGTGGCTCTTTGTCTTAAGGGAGATACCCATAGCCCTTGGCTAAGGAATTGCTTTTTAGTTTAGGGTTTTTTTTTTTTTGGTGCACTGAATATTTAATTAGTTATTGCAAAGTGGAACAGCTTTTAGGCTGAAATGGGAAGGGGAAAATATTTTCCTCCCTCATGAATATCTTATGGGATATTCTCCTGAAAGGTAAGAATTCAGATCTTCTCAAGCACAGAAGAGAGTGAACTCAGGTCTTTTACACTTAAGCTCAGGGAACAGGCTTGGAATTAAATTAACTAGAAAGCTGCCTAGTTCTAAATGGGTCAGGTTGTGTGGTAGTAAAAATAGTTCAGGTAAGTTAAGTTGCCTTGCCTTTGCTGCAATAGGTGGTTGCCCTGTGAATCCTAACTAGGGAGAGGGGTCTGCCTCTGGAGAAATCCATATTTGAGGCACAAGTTTCCACCATCACAATTTCTAATTGCTCTCTTAAGCATGTGCACTGAATTTTTGTGAATCCTTTGTTAGCTATTTGAATCTTCTCCTGCAATATGTAAGAAACCCCCAAGCTAAAGCAAAGATATAGACTTGATTAGGTAGCCACTCACCAGAAAGCAGTTGTTTTGTCTAAGTTTTAAGCATGTGTGAACCCTTACTGGAGCAAAACACCTGCAGATATCATGGTCCCCAGGTAAACCTAAGGTAGTACCCTCGAAGCCTGGCTTTTTCAGTATCCTGTCCTGGTAGATATTCGTGTAAGGGAAGTTCAGGGAATAAGTGAATTCTCTTTAAACCTGACTGGATATAAGTACTGTGAGAAGCTGGTATCATGACTAGCTTCTACAGTATCTTTGTGTGTGCGTGTATGTGTGAATTAAGTGTGTTTTCATTTGAAATGACTTAACCATTATGCTAAAAAATGAGATCTATGTCTGAAACGCTTACCCATCTCAAATTCATGGAAACCAGAAATCACGATGTTTCTCTGTAACTTTCAACTTTCTTCTAACCTAGTTATTATGTCCATTTCTGAAAATCATCAGAGCTTTATAGCTTGGGAGCTCCATCACTTCTGTTTGTTAAATATTTGAACACTTGACAGGTTTCCTCTTTTCATGTTCACGTACCAAGTGAAAGATAAAATAGAAATAATGACAAATTTTTTGTTAAAAAAGTTATGTCACTTCGCAATTAATTCTTCCATTGTGACTACGTTCCTCCTAAACATACTTCTATCACTCAGCAAATACATTTTGGGATGTCATTTACAATCTGATCAACGAATGGTAGATTTCTCTGGGAAAGCATTCTAGCAGCTCCAAATTGCAGCAATTGTTAATGATGTGACTAAACAAATATTTTTGTAAATTGATGCTGAATGCTTTATTTATGATAACTAAGAATTCCCTGACCCTCACTAAAAATGCTTTTCCTTCTGAATACCCTATACAATTTGTGATTTTTGTTGTTTTCCAATCAAGACTTAAGCCATAATACAAAGCTTTTGTTATTAAAGTCATTTGCATTCTAAAGGGCATCTGTACCATATTTCTGCTACAAAGACAATAAAAAATGTGTTGTGAAGAAAAGAAAATGGAGGGGAAGAGGTTGATGTCACATTGGCACTTCTCATATTTACTTGATGAAACGTGCCAAATTTCATTTTGGAGTGCGCATATACAGTATATGTCTAAAGTGATAGTAAATTTTCAGAAAGGAAAATCAAGACAATAATTCAATGTGAAAACCTCATTCTTAGCTAATAGATTAGTTGAGGTTTCAGAGCTCACGGTCCATTATAAAAATAAAACATAAAAAATTAATCATTGCAAGAAGTTCATCTTAGGAGAAGAAATTGTTTGTTGAGGAATGTTGACTTTATAATATTCTTTCTACGTAGGAGATCAGAGATACCTGAAGCCATGTATTGATGCCACACTCCTAGGAAAAAGGTCACAAAAGCAATACTTTAAAATGGAAAAGTCTCTTTCAAACTCCCCTCACTTTTTCAGTTGTATAAAGTTCTACAGCACAAAGATAAGCTATCTTTCTACGCTCTTATGTAATCAATCTGTGTTGTTAATAGCTCACCAGTGAGATGACATGTCTGAGTCACCAACTCTTTTGATGGACAGCTTTTTATCAGTAAGTTGCAGAAGCTATATAATGACAAATTCCAGACTTTCTCTTTTATAGAAAAACAATGTTTTTATACAGCAGCAAAACTGTGCACAAGAAAATTTAGAGGTATATACATTTCCTTAGAACAAACCCCACTTAAACTGATACATTTGCATGAATTTCAAGGTTATTTTTATTGCAATTTGTTTTTTTTTTTTTTTTTTTTTTAACCTCATAATAAGTTCTCCCCCTTCTCTCTCCTTCTGTCAAGTATCTCCTCAGTATCCTCAGGAATCTGATTCCTAACTTTAAGGGTCATTGAATGCAATAGCATATGTCTTTTTATCAGTATCGGGAGCCAATGGGTTTACTGAATCTCACACCTGGCTTGATCAGGAAAGAATCTGGACATAAGGAAAACAAACAAATTATTCTTTTCTGTCTTCTTTGCTTTTACAAAAACCAATTCTGAACAGACCAACAGCTAATGGCATCACCTAGCTGTGAGTAGTGCTATGAGAGCTCCTTGTTTTGGCAGTGAATCTCATTCTTCATCTGGATACAAATCTACTGCTTTATCAAGTCAAAACTTGGTAAATGACAGTTATGGTAAGATTTTTCCATTCTGAGAATTAATCTGAAATCTTATCAAGGGTATATTAAGTTATGAAGAAGCTAGATATGTTATCCATTTGGTGTTTGAAGTGCTAGCTTCATCTGTAATAGCATCTATCCATCTACTGAAAGTATCAAAGTAGGTTTTTGGAAAAATTTCAGATTTTGATGACAAATGTGAAAGAGGTGTTGAAATAAAGCTAGTCATCTTTTTACAGATTATGTCTTTTTAGCTGAAAGATAATTGGGAAGAGAAAGAAGTTAGGTAAAAATTGATCCTTTTTGTGAGACTTTGGAAGGGAAAAAACATCTAGCAGGTAAGACATCTCTTTGTATTTGCTGAAGCACATGGAATAAAGACCAGATATAAGGACTAACATCACTTTTCTGAACTACGACCTGTTGTTTCTCCACCTGAGGCTCTCTCCTACCTACTTCCTGATGCTTCAACTGATGCATCAAAGTATGATGGTGCTGAGGTCCCTGTAAGCACCATGAGTATAATGCTTCAGAGGTCTTATTACTTTTATGGCTGCAGTGGCTGGCTGGGAGCAAAGCATTATCTAGATGGGTGGAGAAGGGAAATGGAACAGCAAAGTGAAATTACCAACAGGTGAAGTGCTGGAGCCTGAATTAGTGTCACTCTGTTGATCCTATCACCCAGGAGATGAGCAGTAGAGGTCAGAGTGAGACCTGACATGTCTCAGCGCATGCCCAGCACCCTGACCAGCACTGATCTGCACTTGACTTCATCTCCAAACAGGGGACCAACCTCAGATGTTGTTCTTGCTCCACAGTTCATATCCAAGCCCTGCCTCCCTGCACTGAGATATCTGAAGAAAGTGTTGTTAAGAGATGGACAACACACTAATTTATATTAATATAATTTTTTTAACTTAGCCTAGGAAATTAAGAACAATTATATCTTCTTATATGATTACCCCAGGAATGTAAAAAATGTAATAGAATATAGATTATCTTTGACTCTAGGTATTATATAGTAATACGTTATTTTCTAACACTTAGAAGACGTTGCCATTAATATAACTTTATTTACTAGGAATTCAATGAAAGTAAATGAAAGATGCATTGAGTAATTGAGTAAACAGTTTGCTAGACTTTGTTTCACTGAGGGCTTAAATATTTTATCTGACATTGGGCTGGGATAGAATTAATTTTCTTCCTAATAGCTAGCATGAGGCTGTTTTGAACTTGTGCTGGAATCACGGGTGTTTTCACCACTGCTGAGCAGGGATTACACAGAATCAAGGCATTTTCTGCTCCTCATCCCACCGCACTAGCAAGCAGGCTGGGGATGCACAAGAAGCTGGGAGGGATGCAGCCAGGACAGCCAACCACAACTGACCCAAGGGATATCCCTGACCATATGACACCATGCTCAGCATATAGATCTAGGGAAGAAGGGAGGGGAGGGTGTTCTGAGTGATGATGTTCATCTTCCCAAGTAACTATTACATGTGACAGAGCCTTGCTGTCCTGGACATGCACCTGCCTGCCAAGGAGAAGTAGTAAATGAATTCCTTGTTTTGCATGCATACCTTTTGCTTTGCCTAGTAAACTCTTTATCTCAACCTTAAAGTTTTCTTTCTTTTATCCTTCTGATTCTCTTTCTATCCCACCAGGGGTGGGTACAAGGAAGGAGCAAGTGTCTGTGTGGGGCTTAGTTCCTGGCTGTGGTTAAAACGTGACAGAAAGCTTAAGTAAATGCTTGATCATACCCACTTGTACACTGCTCACCTTGAAGATGATGAATATGGTATTATACTGCAATAAACATCAGATAAACTGTATACAAAATTTCAAATTTGCAGAATGTAGATGGCTAACATGACCTCTAAGTGGTCTGCTACAGTAAAAATGTTTTGAAAATTCTTAGCATATATTATCTTTTTATGACAAAGAAAACAAAATCTTAAAAAACAAAATCTTCTTCCAAACAACAAACGTGTAATGTAAGTATACTAATTCCTTGAAATACTGACTTTTAAGGACTAAGTGTCAATTTGCTAGAAGTCTTCTCTGTCACTGAAGTTTGAAGAAGTGGGGAGGTTTTCTCATTTCTAGTTATCAGATGTGTGTTGAAAGAGATCCCTTCATGTACTGTAAGCTTTTCTGTAACATTTTTAGGTGCTTCAAGTATTTCAATTATACTAAGTACTGCAATGAAAACACAAGGTCACTTAAGACAGCTCTTTGGTCACAGTAGGATTGTAGAAGTTTCAAAGGTAATCATAAAGAACAAGAAAAATAATAATTCTTTCTTGTTCACTAATCATTTGAATTCCAAAAATGGGAGAAATAATAAAGAAATTAGAAGAAAGGTATTGAGATGTGATGTAAAATGAGAAACAGCAGTAATTACTACTAAATTATTTCATCTAGTCAGAAGAAAGCTGACTTTCAAACAAATGGCAGCAGCTCATATCCTTCAAGGCCAAAGAAGGAATGGGGAAATACTTCTAGTTTTGCCCATAGTGATTATACATGCCTAAGGAAAAGAGAAAGTATACTATGTAGAGGGTGACTGAGTACTGAAATTTAGTAACTTTATTTGCTCTGATTTGTTTTCTCTTTAGCATAAAATAAGAAAAACAGTTTTCTGTTTAATATCAGTAATTATACAACCAAAGGTTTCCAACTTTCAGTAGAATGCAGCCTCTTTAGTGGCAATATCATGATAAATAAATCTCTGGGTTTTACTGAAATTGTGTTATTGGTTTTTATGTACTCAGTTATGTGCTGTAGCAGAAACATCTCATGCTGAACATTACTCTTAATAGTAATTTCCAAAAGGCTTTTTTTCGTACATCATCATTAATAATAAAAGTTTTGATTGAGTTTTCTGCAGTTAATTTTCAGAATGACTTTCAAATGCATTAGTTATCTGCGTGCTGAATTAAAAATGTAAGCAGTACTAGTGACAAGCATATTTTGCTTTTTTGCAGATTTCAAACACTTCCTAAGGTCATGTGGGTATTGCTGGCAAAGCATCAGTAGTTTATCCATTGCTTGATTACAAGTGGAATTGTAAATGGAATGAAATAAGATGGATATGGAGGATTACCAACTGCTGTTGGCATACAATTGCATGCTTAAAGATGTCTTCATTCATTAACAGACTATTTTAGCCTGCCAAGGTTGGAAATAAAATGCAAGTCACAGCTTGTACATTTATCACTGTAAGGAAAGCATACTGCCAGTACTGGTTAGGCAAAGTGTACTTGTAGCCATTAGTAGTCCAGTCTGATTATTGGGCTCAATCTGTTTCTAATGGCAACCTTTGCAGTGACAGCATTGTTTCCATCTGTGCTTACATGAGAGATTTTAAATCTTAGCACTCGGAGTTCTGAAATAAACTTACAGACACAATTATTTACTTTCTTAAGGATTGTTCCAGCTGGTGTATGGCGACCTGGTGTACCTACAGCAAGCAAGCTAGCCCCTACCTTCTGCTTAGCAAGCCAAACAATAGTTACCCACCATTGCCTTCAATTACAACAGGTACCATGACTTGATATCTTGGATTTGTCCTCTTGAACTACCTGTAGTTCTCCTACCCAGCATTGCAGTTAGTGATTCCTTCAGAGAAAGTGTTGATAAGTGCTTTTTAACAATTCTAAAGTGAAAATTGCTTGGAGTTAATATATATGTCAGAAGAAAAGTGGGACGAGGTGTAGGTGGAAGGAGAGAGGGAGGGAGGAAGAGCAGTAGGGAAAAGAAGGAATATGCAGCAGATGGTGGTGGGAGGTTGCTGGTTGGAAAAAATAGGGGGCAAGATACATGAAAATAAAGCAGTTGCACATAGCCTGATGTGCCTGAGTTTTACTTTTGTTGCTATGTCGTTGTCTTGTACGACAATTTTTGATCGCATAGGTATCATGCCATGCATTATTTTGGATTTGCTAAATGAAACTGGTTCTAAACTTTGTACATGTAAAAATTTCTCCTTTAGTGAATCATAGGAAGGTCTCAGTGGACTGGAGGTTGGCAAATATAACCACCAACTACAAAAGGACCAGAAGGAGGATCCTGAGAACTACAGGCCTTTCAGCCTGCACCTGGGTGCTAGGGAAGGTATAGATCATCCTGAGCACCATGATGAGGCACATATAGGTCAATCAAGGGTTCTCACTTAGTCAGTATGGCTTCCTGTAGGGCAAATCCTCTTAACCAACCTGTCTACAACAAGGTAACCCAGTTAGTAGATGAGGGAAAGTCTGTGAATGTTGTTTACCTGGTTTTTAGTAAAGCCTTTGGCACAGTCTCCCACAGCATCCTCCCAGAGAAAATGGCTGCCCATGGCTTGAATTAATGTATTCTGTGATAGGTGGAAAACTGGCTGGATGATTGGGCCCAGAGAGTGGTGGTGAATGGAGTTAAATCCAGTTGGTGACCAGTCAGCAGTGGTGATCCTCAGGGCTCAATGTTTGGGCCAGTTCTATTTAACATCTTTATCAATGACCTGGATGAGGGGATTGAGTGCACCCTCAGTAAATTTGCTGATGACATCAAGTTGGGTCTCTATGTAGACTTGCTTGAGGGTAGGAAGACTCTTCAGAGGGACCTGGACAGGCTGGAGTGATGGGCTGAGGCCAAGTGTATGAGTTTCAACAACGCCAAGTGCTGGGTCCTGCACTTGGGCCACAACAACCCCAAGCAACGCCGCAACAACCCCAAGCAATGCCACAGGCTTGGGGCAGAGTGGCTGGAAAGCTGTCCCATGGAACAGGACCTAGAGTGTTAATCGACAGCTGGCTGAATATGAGCCAATAGTGTGTCCAGGAGGCAAAGAAGGCCATTGGCATCCTGACTATATCAGAAATACTGTGGTCAGTAAGGACCAAGGAAGTGATTGTCCCCCTGTACTTGGTGAGGCCGTATCTCAAATACTGTGTTCAGTTCACTACTATAAGAATCATAGAATCATAGACTGGTAGGGGTTGGAAGGGACCTTTACAAATCATCTCTGCAGAAGCAAGTTCACCTAGATCAGGTTGCATAGGAATGTGTCCAGGCTGGTCTTGAAGACCTCCAAGGAAGGAGACTCCACACGCTCCCTGGGCAGCCTGTGCCAGAACTCCATCACCTTCACAATAAAATAGGTTTTCCTTATGTTTAAATGGAACTTTTTGTGTTCCAGTTTCATCCCATTATCTCTTGTCTTGCTACTAGATACTATTGAAAAAAAGGGATGCCCCAACCTCCTGCACTCATCATTTAGATATTTGTAAATATTAATAAGATTCCCCCTAAGTCTCGTCTTTTACCAAATAAGGATATAAGAGTGCTGGAGTGTGTTCAGAGACAGGCAACAAAGTTGGTGAAAGGTCTAGAGAACAAGTCTGATGAGGAGTGGCTGTGGGATCTAGGGATGTTTAGCCTGGAGAAGAAGCTGAGAGGAGATATGATCACTCTCTACGACTCCCTGACAGGAGATTGTAGCAAGGTGGGAGTCAGTTTCTTTTCTCCCTTAATGAATGATAGGACAAGAGGAAATGGGTTTAAGTTGCACCAGGGGAGGTTTAGATTGGACATTAGGTAGAACTTTTTCACTGAGAGGGTTGTTAAGCATTGCAATAGGATGCCCAGAGAGGTGGTGGAGTCACCATACCTAGAGATATTTAAAAGATGCATAGATGAGGTACTGAAGGACATTGTTTATTGGTGAGCTTGGCAGTATTAGGTTAGTGGTTGGACTTGATGATCTTAAAGATCTTTTCCTACCAAAATGATTCCATGATTGTATTACGTCCAAAAAGCTGCATTAGAAAGTGAGTGTGTCTCTGTATTGTGTTTTAAATATGTCTGATGAAGTAGGAAATTTGTATGCTGAGGGAGCTTTTTGTAGATAACTTGAAAGTCAAGAATAATAGATAAATAATAAATCAAAATATTATTTTAAGAATAGGCATAATAATAAAAAATGAGAAGAAGAATATGCCAGGTCTTTTTCAATTCTTAGAAAAATAAAATACATCTGTCTTTTGAAGCAATATATTTTTTAAAAGTTTCATTCTTCTTCTTTATCTTGAATAGGCTATGGTAAATTTACAACTGGAATTCATCCTCATCAATGTTTTATTGCCCTATAGAAGAAACAGCTATGCGAGTTTAAGACATTACTGATTCCTGGCTGCTAGTACCTCTACTGTAATTTATTGATCTTCTAACACAACTGGAAGAACAAATTTATATCTCATTTGCTGCTAGTTTCTTAAGAGAAAAACTGACAGTAACAGCTTGTGTCAGGCAAAATTGGCCTAGTTGACTTGGCAATGAAACAGGATGGTCATCATTTAAATATTGGTTGATATGAAAAAAAGAACAGTAAGTGACAGTGCCTATGAGCAAGTTAAAATGAATGTTTACATTAAAAGGGGAAGAAGTAAATCTAGAATTGCTTTCCACAGGGTCATGGGAGGAATGTAGCTGATTGAAAGAAAAAGCAAATAAGGAAATAGATGTGAGGGCAAGGCAATGCACTGAGGATGCAAAGTCAAGAGAATAAAAATGGAACAAAAGAAAGCAAAACCAAGAATTATTGGAAGAAAAAAAAAAAATGTTTTCAAAGCTCTGGCTATAACAAGATGTTAAGTGCTAAATAAAATAATTGTACAAAAATAGATAGGACTGGATACACACATCATATATTCCTAAACATTTTTCTTTCTCAATGTGTGTAACACTTGACAAGCTGTCCTTTTTGAAAAAAAACAAAACAAAAAACACCCACAGAGCTAAACAATTGAATGACAAGGACCTACAGCAAACAGTCTTAACTTCAACCTCTTGAAGGTTGAGGCCAAAAGCTTTTGACATAGAGGTTTAAGATATCTGAGGACTATACTAATTAAAAGAAAAAATATTCAGGCAATAACTGAATATCTGACCTATCCAAATTCTTCCAAGATTTACCAGTTACTACTGTATATATTGCATTTCTGTGAGAGTAATTTAACAAAATTCAGCTTCCTTGACTGCAATTGAGAGGAAAATGGGCAGAAGAAAGTGATTGTATCTTCCAGGGTTTAGAGAAGGAGAAATTCATATTAAACAAGGACACATTCTCTGGAGGTGAGTGTAAGACATTAAGCTATTAATATCTTCCAGAACATGAAAGGCCAGTGGGATGCTTTGAACAAATAAATATAATTTAATTCTTAATGAATTATTAAAAAAAAAA